>JANHGD010005511.1:40927-53651 GCA_027560375.1 Imantodes cenchoa | reverse complement strand
ATGTTGTAGCAGATAATTTTATGAGCTATGCTCATAAAATTATGATTGTATAAAATAAAAATCATAAACAAATTTATCATTTAAAAATTTATTAAAATTTATCACCTTTGTTTTCAGATATGATCAGTGGTTTAATAAATTGCTCTGAATGGTCAATGTATGACTTGATTATAGTAGGATATAGATTATAGTAGGATATAGATTATAGTAGGATATAGATTCTATGGATCATAGATTAGTCATGCTAAAGCAATACTGGTAGTCCTCACTTAGCAACCTCAATTAAGGCCAGCAACTCTGTCGCCCAGTTGCCAAGTAATTGCTAAGTGGGAAATCACATCACTGAAATGAATTGATAGTGTCACTTCCTGTTTAGTTAAAAGGTGAATCAGTGTGGGTTGTTAAGTGAAATACCACATGACAGTGATTTGTGATTTTACTTCCATATCCTCTTTTAAATATACTTGTTGTGAACTGGCCGGGAAATATGTAAATGGAACTTATGGACAGCAATTAATTGCAAATATTTTTTAAAAAAGACTTTGAATGTCCCAAAGGTGCTTTTTCAGGAGGCAACTGAACTTTCTTGTTTTTCTTTGAAGATGTTTCACTTCTCATCCAAGAAGCTTCTTCAGCTCTGACTGGAACTGTCCAGTCAGAATTTAGTCAGAGCTGAAAAAGCTTCTTGGATGAGAAGTGAAATGTCTTCAAAGAAAAACAAGAAAGTCCAGTAGCCTCTTGAAAAAGCAACTTTGGGACAACCATTACCTGGATGACTGAGAATCTCCATAGACATTTAGCTATGCACTTGGGGATGAATATATCCTTTGAATTGTGTGGGAGTATGAATGGATTTCCAGAAAAATTGCAGACTACAGGAACCATTTGTGCTTCAGTTTGAGATGCAGACAACACAGACTCATCCCCAACAGCCTGAGCCTGTTTTCAACAGTAAAGTGACCCAGGGCAGAAAACATCCTGCAGAAAACACAGCTCCAACTTCTCAGTGAAAGAATAAGACAGATTAATTTTACTATTAAGGTTTTGAAAGAGAGAGTAGAACACAAATCCCAAGAGCTGAAATCACTTCTACCAACAGAAGTATTGGAACAGATCACAGAATTTATAAAGAAGGCATAACTAACACAACACATCTTCAATCATATGTTACAGAGGATGCTTGCAACTGGGAAGATTCTGAAAACCATCCACATCCACAAGGACCTGGACCATCCTAATCTGTCTATTTGCTCCTAATGAAGTCTCATGCTGCCATCCATCTAATCTGGGCCAGGAAAATATCTGAACAGGGGACATGATTCAGAAAAAGAATGCCTTCCATATCCCATCAATCCAGCTGATATGCTAAACACATCTCAACTAATGATTGTATACAGAAGAGGCAATCACTAAGTAAATATATGTATGGATACATATGTATATGTATATGTATATGTATATGTATATGTGTATGTGTATGTGTATGTGCATGTGTATGCGTATGCGTATGCGAATGTGTATACACATCCCATCTACCTAGCAAGCATACTGATAGTCACTGTGCAATGCATCCTACATGTAGATTATAAAAACTGCTACTGAAAATTTCTGATTTCCCACTGAATGTTGGTAGCATAATATTGAGAAGAGGGGCTGAAAGTTGTGCAAAATAGTTGCTAGGGGGCAACACACAGCCTGCAAAGGTTGTTTACTCCTGAGATTTGCTGAGCTTGCTCTTAATTAATTAATTAATTAAATTTATTTAGACTTGTCTCTGCAATGTTCAGCAATTTTGGAAACGACAATACTTTTCACGTGTCTGTTTGTCTGTCTGTCTGTCACACTGGCTGGCCTTGGGCCAATCATACTCTCTTACCCCAACCTACTGCAGAGTTACTGTGGAAAAAAATTGAAAGCGGAAGGACAGCTATGAATGGTGAATGGAGCTCTTGAACAACAAGCAGGGTATAACACAAGGGGATTAACATCCAGTTACACAATATTAAATCTAGATTTAGGTTTATTATCTTAAAATATAAGTCTAAGAATATAGAATAAGTATTTTCCTGCTAGCCAAAGTAATCTTGCTGGCTTATTCCTTTAATCATACTAACATTAAGAAGGCAGCCAATGCACAATTATTATTATTATTATGTTCACCCTTATCTGTAGAAAACAATTGTGTCTTTACTGACTGAATTTTCTGTATATATAGCTTATAGTAAATAAAATAAAACTACTTGAAACTTTGGCAAATCACTAACACTACCCAGTTAATATTTGATTCTGCTAGGCAAATCCAAGCTCTAGCTCAGAAATTAATTTTAGCTATGCATGTAAAAATGGGGAAGGCTACAGATTCATTTTCCCAGCCTCCAGATGTAGAAAGGTACTAACTGAGCACAACACAAAAGCATTAAAATGTCACTAAAAATGATTTGCCAAAGAAAAAGACAAGAAAAGGAAGAGTATTAAACAAAACCACCACCCAATAAGAGATCATTCATTCCTACTATTTTTCTTAAATTGAGTAATTATGTCTCAGCTATTGCTGTCAGCTCTTAGGGACTACATATTTTACAGGATAATCTAAACTAAAATTAATCAACTGTTTCTCCTACCAAATTTGTTAACAGTCAATTAAATGGTTCATAGGCAATACTAGCATTCACTGCCATCTAGTGTTATGATTGAGTATCGACACTGCCAATATTTGTTTGCTATAGTCATAGCCCCAAAAATACATTTAAAAGAAATTGACAGAAAAAGAATTGATAACAAAATTACGAGGCTAAAAGAGAAAAAAAGGGAAATATTTCCATCCCCACAAAATATTTTTGTCAGAGGCAAAAGATATACGGTTATGTGGTATATTCCATATCTGCATGTGATGGTTTGCTGTTAAACCCTAGCAATTCTGCTCTATGCAATGCAATAATATTGACAATAATGGTATATGCATCACAAAAAGTGGCCATTTCTTTGTATCAGCTTGAATATATACCTGATCAGATCAATCTGCCCTGTATAACTGTCCTGGAAATTTTGGTCCCAGTACATCTGGAGAGCCCCAGATAGAAAGGTGACTCAGCTTGAAAACCAAAAACATCTGCAAATAAAACAACGTTCTTTGAAAATGGAAGTGTGACTTCTATGATGATAACTTGCAATTCTAGAAAGTCTAGTCTCAACACATGTGGAAGGTGCCAGATAAGTGTGGAAATTGGGGAACATTATTTATTTGTTTGTTTGTTTGTTTTATTTGTCAAACATGTATAAGATAACAGATATAAGCATAACATAATTATGAGTACAGGAAATGGATACAAATAAATGAGGACAGTAGGACAGGGACGGTAGGCACTTTGGTGCGCTTATGCACGCCCCTTATTACTTACTTTAATTAATTATTTAATAGTTAATATTTAATTATTTATTATTATTTATTTATTATTATTAACGTTAGGCAGATTCCAACTCAGAAAGTAGACTAGAATTCTTCCTTGCATATTAAATTCTACAGAAGCAGAAAGATTGGATATTTTCAAATGAGTAAATCCTCTGTGGATTTCTAAAGTGGAATAGTAATTTCCTTACACTTTTAAAGAAAGCAAGAATTTACTGGACGGCTAAAATAATGTTTAGATTTTTAAAATCCCAGTCATTGGTAGAAAAGACATAATGACATAAAGAAAAAAGACAACTGAATGGTATGGAAATAAGCAGGTTTATTACAAGTTTTACTAAAACAGGAAGATGATTACAATATCTTTATTGTGCTTCACATCTACACAAACAGTAACATCATTTTATCTGTTGAACAATATATATTTTATAAACAAAGCCAGCCTTGGGTTAACATTAAAAGAAGCATTAGTTAGAACTTCTTCAATACAATAGTTTAAATATTTTTATTCGAATATTTTATTACTAGATAACAGTGCTCATCATATATTTAGATTATATTATCTTAACAAGTCCACTGAACTTTATGGAATTTACATCTGGGTAGATCTGCAGTTATTTGTAATTTTAGCTAATATATGATATTGGCTATAGTTTCTGTTTCTAATGAATGTACCACTGGATAAAAAGCCATATTTTTTTATATCCTTTACTCAATTATTTTCCAGTATGATATAAAAACAATGATTTAGCATGCAAAGCATTTAAAAGCATAGGACTGTGGTGGCGCAGTGGTTAGAATGCAGTATTGCAGGCTAACTAGCCCACACACCAGGATCCTAACCGGCTCAAGGTTGACTCAGCCTTCCATTCTTCCAAGGTCAGTAATATAAGGACCCAGATTGTTGGGGCAATATGCTGACATTTGTAAATCACTCAGAGAGTGCTGTATAGGGCAGTATATGTCTAAATGCTATTGCTGTTGCTAAAAGAGATGCTTTCAAAGTGTATTGGCATGAGCAAAGCACTCTCTTTCAAAGCAATAAAGCAAGTACATCTTTTGGAAGCATTGATTCAATAGAAGAGAATATCTGCAGCTCAGGATTGAACTGTGATCTTGGTGCTATCTGAGCTTAATTGTTTGATTTAAGACATTTCTTTACCCAACTTGTAATGCTCAAAGAGCACCAATGACTCTGCAAGAGTTGAACCATCATACAAGATCATTCCTTCCACTGTACAGTTAATGCTCCCTCTAGGAACATCAGCAAAGCAAATCAGATACACAGATAACTAGGAAAAGCAAATGCATAAACTTTCCAAAAGACATAGTTTGCTTTACTACTACAAGAAATGGTTCTTCTTTCATACCAACATTCTTTCAAATACTTTCTAATACTTTGCACAGCCCTATCAATTTGTTTTGTTTTAAAATGGACCAGAGATATTGAGAGAGCTAAGTTTTGTTTGGCGGTTAAGGCATCAGGCTAGAAAAGTGAGTTCTAATCCCACCTTAGAAACAAAGCCAGATAAGTTATCTGAACCAGTCATGTGCCTAGGAATGAGGCAGTGGTAAACCATATTTATTTATTTATTTATTTATAAATTTCTATACCGCCCTTCTACAAAAGTTAAGATATGATTAAATAAGAAAGGCTGCCTAATAAGTACTATCCTACAATTAAAATTATCCCCTAAAATACAATTTAATCGGCCAAGCCGGCCTGGCAGAATATACAAAATCAAGTAAAAAAACTGCAGGAAATAGCCCAGGCAGTTACCAGGAGTCAACACTGAGTCATAAGAGTGTGTGTGCCTGCATATGGACATGCACCCAACCCCCACAAGACATTGCGTTTCTCAGTAAATTGACACATTCAGAACTGGAATAGGCAGCAACATCCAACACCTAACATTTCCAGATGAGTTTTCACTCCAATTTTCAGAGGCCGTTCTACCATCTTTGAAGAATATTGTGGGAAAATGCAAGTTGAAAGAATCTTGAAGAATGTTAGAGGTAACAAACCAATTGCCCAATCCAAAGCACAGACATATTTGTTAAATATCTGAACAAAAATATTTAATTAGTTGATGAATTAAATGTTTAATCTGCCAAAAATGTTTAAAATTTAAGCTTTAATTATCAAATTCATTTATGTATAACCCACCTTTATTATTTTTACAAATAACTAAAGGTGGTGAACATATCCAATACACTTTCCTTCTCTTATTTTCCCCACAACAACAACCCTGTGAGGTGAATTGGGCTGCAAGAGAATGACCAGCCCAAGGTCGCTAACTAGCTTTTATGGCTAAGGCGGGACTTGAACTCACAGTCTCTTGCTTTCTAGCCTAGTGCCCCTCATATAATTATTCCCTACAATACATATAGAGATCAGTCTTCAATATTCCCTATTATCATACTTTCAGGAAAACCAGTTTAATGTAAATGAGATTGTACTGACTCTGAGAAGCCATTCTGACATTCTGAAGAGATAAATTTGGCTAAGTTGGCCTAATTCATCAGCAAAGCCGCTACTGCATTAATTATGCTATGTGTTACTATTGAAGAAACTAAGTCTTTTATATATTCCCGTTGGAAACATTTTAATATATGGTAATAACTAAAATAACATTATACCATGCCACTGTAGAAAAGCCTCTAAATACAGAATACAGAAACCTAGGATAGTTATGCTGAAATAAGTTTTTGATTCAGCCAGTCCTGGTTAGCCACTATTGCAACATGACAGTGAGCAATCATCTATAGGGAGCCAAGAGGAAGGGAATATCCAGCATTATATAGCCAGTATTTGCATATTAACCAGCTTGACTGGAATTGAGGGGACTTGCTAATCAATCCATAAACCACATTGACATACTACTGTCCCACAATGGTAACTCCTGTCCCAAATTAAAATGCTACAGTGTTAACTTCTGTTTCCTACAAGGAAGCTATTTTATGAAAAAAAAAATGAGGATAGTTGTAACCAAATTAGGCACATTTCGATTTCACTGCTTTGAGCACTGTATTCCATTTACTGTTCTTATGTTCCAACTGCTCTTTCCTAAATTTGTTCTGGAATAAATCTTTTGGATCTTCATCCTCTGCCTCAGACATTATTTCCATCTTTTGTGCAACTAGTTTAAGGAGATTGTGCTGTTTTTCCACCAGAGTTGCAATGTCCTTAAGCCTGTAGACCAAAAACATACATTTGTTATAAGACAAGTTGGTAAGTTATACAAGCTACGCCAGGATTGACAATGAGGACCTCAGAGCTGCATGCACAACCTGATATTTTGGTCACACTCTCTGAATCTCTGAATCCCTCTAAGACTTGTTTGCTACTATTTAAATTTAAAATGAAATACAATTAAAATATATTTAACTTTTTTTGTCTTAACTCCACTGACATCACTCAGAAAACCTAAAAAACCTAAAAAAATACAAGGTATTATATTATGGATGACATATTAGCTAAATATTAAAATGTATTAAATATGAAAAGATGATTAAGATACTTAATGAATCTTTTCTGAAGATGATGCACTTTAAATTATTTTGACAATAAGATTTTCTTTTGCAGAAAAATTTTACTTTTGATTAAATACACATTTACACCAAAGTAAAAACAGATGAAAAGAAATTATACATAATTTGAAAAGTATTTGATTTGAAACAAGCTTTTGTAATGCAAGGGTTGTGACCATGAGCATTTTATGACTTATTCCCTTGGAGAAGGGAATTTTTCTTCCTTTTTTTCTACATTCTCTTCATATCTTGGAATATTTTTATAGTATGATATATATTCATATTCTTCAACCAATGCAGACTAAAAATAATTGAGAACACCTTATCAGCACTTTTTCTTGGGTACTGTATTGAAGTTGGTATTTACTAAAAGGTAACCCTATACATGCTTTGGGAAGTAATAACAATTTCTTTACATTAGATCAAGTTCTTTTTTGCTTCAAGTCAGATTTGAATCCATGCTGTTTGTAATAAACCCAATTTGTCACTTGATCACTATGTTCTCAATACATGAATAACAAAAGCCCTTCAATTTATATATTTCATAATATATAAAATATATAAATAATATTTTGAAAATTGAAAACATTAGAAATATTGTATGCTGTAAGATTGACTTGATTGCAGTGAGGAACATAGCCCAAGATGCATGTCAGATTCTATTCCAGAAATATACTATGAAAATTATTGAAAAATGGGTCAGTAAATGCTTGCTTCTGCCTACAGTAAAAATAAAGTCCCCAGTCACTTGTATTGTGTTTTAATAATACTATTGAAAATAAAATACTGTCCTGCAAATAAAATCCTTAGCCTGCAAAGTCATAATTGATTTCCTACTAATAGAAACTTCATCACTTTATTTCCTTAGCATAGAACTAACAAATACCTGTACTTCTGTTTCAATACTTCTAGTTCTAATGTTGTATCAGCACTCTGTGTATCAGCTGCTGTATTTTCCCATCCAAAGCAATAGTGGAACACACTCTATTTAAAAAAAATAGGAATTAATAGAAATGATAAAATTCTTGTAACAAACTTAAGATTGTACCACACAAAAATCAAAACTTTTTTGACACTTGTAAAATGTCTTAAGTAGAATATTTTATTTATTCTTTATTCTCCAAAGCACCTGAAGGCAGGACAAGAAACAATGGGTAGAAACTAATTAAGCAGAGAATCAACCTAGAAGTAAGGAGAAATTTCCTGAAAGTTAGAACAATTAATCAATGGAACAACTTGCTTCCAGAAGTTGTAGGTACTAAACATGGGAGGTATCTTTAAGAAGAGATTGGACAACCATCTGCTTATAATGATATAGGGTTTCCTGCTTGAGCAGCAGGTTGGACTAGAAGACCTCTAAGGTCCCTTCCAATTCTGTTATTACAAAACCAGTTATGAGTTTGGTTTGCAGCGGAGTTATTGTTCTCTGGTTCTCTTGGTGAACTTCAAACATCTCTTCTTTTGCTTACCCGTTTGTCAGCCCTTTCTGCTTCTTAGCTCCTCTGATACTCTGGCAAGAGACTAAAGAAATGCAAAGAGCAAAGAGAAGGTACCAGCATCTTTCCTCCTTGCATTCACTACCAAAGCAACAATAAGAAGTAATAGACAGTAGATCACGAGAGGCCAATTTCTCTTTGCTTTGAGTTTTATTGTCAGTTTAGCCCTTGGCAACCATAACAAAATTGAGAGATTGAAGAAGAATTGTATTAGTCTGACCCTCTCTATTGTTCTCTTCCTGTTTCTGGGGCTTGGAAGATGGATAGAAATCATAAATAGAAATCAGTCATTCTTGTTTGTAACTTACCATAAAGCCACAATATCTAGGTCTATTAGGATACACAACAATGGATTCTTGATCAACTCTACTGAGAAACCAATATGGTAGTTTTTTTTCCAGGTTTGTATGAAGATTAACCTAAGAGAAATAAATGCATCTTTAACAAACTTGCAGCATAATAGATTGTGAATTGGAATGTAAGAGAAGAAAATGTTAAAGAGCATTAACAGAGCTGTTGAAAAAAGGGGAAAAAAGGAAAAGCTGAAGGGAGGAAATACTATACTAGAAAGCGTTTTAGAAATAACATAAAACTAAATAATTGTGTTATCAGAACTGGGCTGTCCCTTCACTTCCTAGATTAATTCTACACGCAGTATAGAAAAAAATGTTATAAATTTAAGCTTAGGTAAGGTTGATTATCCTTTCTGGATAAAAAATTAAGTTAAGGTTTTCCATTTCCCCTCACAGGACAACGTTTCAATTAGAAATGCTGACAAAATTTCCAATCCTGGGAAATCCAAGATTAATCCATATTTGGATTAAGTATTTCAAAGATTAGTTGGGCATCATAATAGGCATTGTTAGAGCATGTAAGTAAAAGTACATATCTATAGGCTGGTAATGTGTCAGCAAAAGTGTGTTGGATAGCATCATAATCTTTAGATTGCATAGAGTAGCATGAATATGCCCAGGAAAAAATTGGACTATAGTTGTCATTATGCAATCCTGACCAAAGTATACTCAAACTGACTGATCTGGTTCTTATCATTAGTTGGGGATATTGCATATGGCACAGGGACAACTAATCTTAATAACATGCTTTATATGAAAATTTCAATTAACCAAGAGGAGTGGCAGATGTCATTATCTATGAAATATTTATGGGCAATCTGGCAAAAACTGCAGCATAAGAGACTGTGAATTGGAATGTAAGAGAAGAAATAGAATAGAGCTGTTGAAAAAAGGGGAAAAAGGAAAAACTGAAAGGAGGAAATACTATACTAGAAAGTGTTTTAGAAATAACAGTGATGTGTTAAAGACTGAAAAAAATCTGAAATGCATATGCCATAGACTGGAATAAATTTCTAGATCATAGAATATCAATGGTTACTCAATGGCATAAGAATATATGATGGAGGTAAAGTGTGTGGGAATAAATAGAGAGCTTAGTGAATTGTTCAACACTGAACAGGAAGCATAACAGGAACAGGCACATAAAAGATTTATGATGTTTCTTATTTGTTTAATACATTTATGACAGAAGGCTTGCAGCAATGACATAATAGTTATGGATGTGAATATATGCCAATTATACCCATTAGATGAGAACATCATTTGCAATTAATATTAAGCTAGACTGTAACAACCAGAAAAAGTCATATAAACATTAATGAATCAAATATCAAGTTTGACAGGAAAAATGGAATTTAAAAAATCATGATATAGCTAAGTGGTGAAAAATTAAAACAAACAGAAGAAGCCATGTAACTTGGTAGAATGTTTGCTAGAAGTGAAAATGGATGGACAAGTTTTAAGATGGGCAGATGCTGGCAGAAAAGTAGTAATACCAATAGTATGTGATCTGTTGCAAATAATTTGTCAAAAGAAGTAAAACTGCTTTCATCACTCTGATACATGGAAACACGAGTTAAATTTGTAAGGGGAAATATAAAAATTGAATTTAGTTGGAGTGGGATTCTTCAGAATGTGGTAGAGCAAAGACCAAATGGTTTGAGGCAGTTGTTGAGGTCCTCAGGAAGGGAGGCAATGAATATTTCAAACAACAGAAGGCAATGTCTCAAGCAATATGTGGACATGATGAGAGTGAGAATGATTTTCAAGGTTAAAAAAATAGGGAAGCACTGTGAAAGTTCTTATTTTCTGATCATGCACCTTTAATTTCTTTGGAACACTATTTTTATGTCACATCTATTATGTATGTTGCATATTAACAAAGGGCATAGTGTGATGGATGTATATGTACATGTTCATTCCTGGATTTTAATACATGAAAGTTTCTTTATTTTCCTTATCTTTAGGTTTCTAGACTTTCACACATAACTTGTCAGAAGAATAATTCAGGCAATTTCCCAATTATTTTTCAATTTACTTTCCCAGCAACAAAGAGGGGAATATGAACTCCTATATAATATAGTCAATATATAATCAATCATGCACTTCACAAACCTGCATTGCTATTCTTTTCATTGCAGCGAACTTTTGAACCTCTGCAATGTCACCAACAGCCAAACCAATCTACAACACAGAAATCAGAATCAGCAAGGTTTTTTTTTAATGCTTTCCAAATATTTCAATCCTGTTCCGTTAAATCACAGTTTTACCAAAATTAAAACTAAAAAGTCCTACCATCATAACAGAAACCTAACATACATTCTCCCAAAGGTGCTTTTTCAAGAAGCAACAGAACTCTCTGGTTTTTCTTTGAAAACGTTTCGCTTCTCATCCAAGAAGCTTCTTTAGAGTAGAACAGTTCAAATTCAGAGCTGAAGAATCTTCTTGGGTGAGAAGCAAAACGTCTTCAACAAAACCAAAGAAAGTCCAGTTTACTCTTGAAAAAGCACCTTTGGGACAACCATGACCTGGATGACTGAGAATCTCCATAGACATCTAACATATATTCAATAAATCAACATATTTGTTTGCATACAAATCCAGGCAGAGTTTTGTACAATACAAAGAACAAGGATGGCGTATAATAGCACTTAAAAAATGTATGCATTTAAGTCAAACATAATTAAAATAATGAATTTCTTCGTATCCTAAAAAAAATAAGAAGTACCAAGGGAAATAATTGACATAATGGATGTCCACCCATCCATTATGAGAAAGAGAAAAAGGCATTTGAAATCTAACCAGCTCAAGGTTGACTCAGCATTCCATCTTTCCAAGAGGTGGGTAAAATGAGGACCCAGATTGTTGAGGGTAATATGCTGACCCTGTAAACCGCTTAGAGAGGGCTGTAAAAGCACTGTGAAGCGGTATATAAGTCTAAGTGCTATTGCTATTGCTATAATCAACCTAGATGCAATATTTTGAATCACCCAGATTTTCAAAGACGGTCCTAAGATACAACATGCTACAATAATCCTATATGGAAACAATTAGAAAGCAGCTTTTTCTTGTGCCACTGCATTGAGTGTGTAAGATATAATGGGACTTATTATTCAGGTATTTCAGGAATGATAATAAAGAGTCTCATAATACCCCATGAGCTGTTTTTGGATGGCAGTCATGCAGTTTTGTTGTAATGTCTTCAGTGACTACAAGCATCATAAATAATACATTAAAGGAAATACATGTACAGCTAGCTGTGTGATTTGCCTGCAGAAATTCCCAATCTCTTTAAAATTTCTTTAATTAATCTCTTAAGAAATGCAGACAGTGGCTGATGTTTGTTAGTCAGAATAGACTGCAATGGGCTAAAAGGAGGATTCTTCCCATATTAGGAAAAATACAAGACCATATTATTTCTGCCCTCAACAAGCCAAAAAGGAAATGTTGCTGATGCCTGTTATTTATTCCTAATAAATTGCATCAACTGCTCCCTCCACATGTCTAGCAATATATTTTCCATAGACAAAAAATAAATAAAATAACATTCATTTATGCAAGTTCCAAGTTATGCTGTCAACATCTGAACTTTAATATAGTTAATTCTTACCAGCAAGTTCATAAGAAGAATCGGGATAAGCAAAGAAAAGATAATGAAAATGATAAAACTCAGGAATGGAAAAGGGAGTTTATCAGAGAGCATTGGTTCAAGGAAAGCCTCACGGTAGTTGTTATCTCCTAGCATCATGGAAAATGTTTGCATTACTGAAAGATATGGAGTGCCATATGTTTGCTAAAAGGAAAAAGAGGAAAGATAGTAATTTATAGTGTTCTGTTTTCAGACTAACACATAATAACACATGTGGCTAGGGGAACCTTCGCACAGGTTCGCCTGGTGCGCCAGTTGCGACCCTACTTGGAGCAGGAGGCTTTACTCA
>JANHGD010005511.1:19146-31726 GCA_027560375.1 Imantodes cenchoa | reverse complement strand
GAAGTCAAACCCCATCCTGGCTGATAGTTCCACCCTACGAGAAGGAGCGTATCACGGTAAGTACAACGCCCCTTTCCATCACACTACATTGCATTGCAATGCATTGCATTGCATTTATAAATATAGAAAATTAGATAGCAAATGTACATAAAAATGAACAAAGATGGTAGATCAAGACATCATTTAGCTATGAAAACCCATGAGTGCACAAAACAGAGAATCAAAAGAATTGTTTATATTAATTTTTACCTGCTATTTCAACTCTGAGCCATAATATATTTCTCCTGCTACAGTTATTACTTGGTTTATTAACAGAAAAACATTTTACCTTCACCAATGAAAGCAATGTTTCAGTTTTACTACTGTAGAGGTTCAATAGAAAAAGGAAAAATGGGACAACAGATGCATAAATTGGCATATCCTGGTTGTTTCTTAGCTACAAGATAGTATTTGTGATAAATAATGTGACTGTAACTGGATGCTGATAATATTTCATTTCTACAATTTTGTATAGAAATATTGGAAATTACTTATCATCAATCTTTTCTCCATTCTGTAGAAAGTAAGTTCCAGTAAATTCAATGTATCTGACATCTGAACAGAGTTTTATAGGATTGTATAGTTCCTGTTAAATCATATATATTCAGAATAAACCTCCTTTATTTCAAAGGAGCACCTTCCCAGTTAAGCTTATTTCCTAAATAAATCCCAGATGGCTCTATTTATTGTATATGGAAATATAACCAACAGTGAAAATATCTTCCAAGTCTAACACTAATGGTTAAGAGACACCCTCCAAATCTGCACCAATTTGTAAATTTGCATAAATAAAAAAATATTCTCTTGGAAGTTTCTGGCTTGATCTCTCCCAAGAGAAAAGTTAAATCTATCTGTAATTTACCAGAGTTCATTAGACGATTGCAAGGAGAAATATGCATATTATAGAGACGAATTACATATTTCTTTTGCATTTTTAGTTAATACATTTTGCATTCCAAAATCTACATGTGATGAATATTGGAAACATTTGAGTGTGCCAATCATATCAAGCTGTGAAAACTGCTCAGATAAAATATCCCCATAAGAAATTTATATACAGGTTAGGAAGTCACTATTATTTAACAACAAAATGTTTAGTCAGTTATTAATTTTAAAATTACTAGGAAGTAAAACAAGACATATTAAGAAACCTGTGGAAATGTTTGTTCAGTTGTTGCTTTTTAAAGAAACTCTCTCTAAATCCCTTAGAAGTCAAACAGCTTGATGTGCCTTATAGTAATATTACTACGCCATCAGGATGGTTCCCACAACATTTAGAGGCTAAGAAAGAATTTTAAATGCCCTTCCAAAACATTTTTCATCTCATTATAATGGTTTAAATGTTTGAAACTCTGGAGATAATTTTTATCTTCTGGGTTTTCTCAGATATAACTAGGATCTTAAATGTGGTTACATTCTTAGATATCTGGCAAAAGAAGGACATGTATGTCTTTTTGTCATATTATCTGTCTGACAGGCATAGCTTTAAAATCAAATATTGTCTGACTTTTTGAATTTTTTGAGTAGTCACTCAAACTTTCATGTGTTGTGATCTTGTAAATTGTCTGGGGTTTTTTTTTTTCTTACCCTTGTCCAGAGAGAGACTCAGCAGTCTAGATTTATGTTATTCCCTGACTCTAATAATTGATTTCAAGCCCTTCAAATATATGAAAAATGTTGTGATTGAAAAGCAATTTTTATGAGATTAGGAAAAAGTAATTTCATATACATAAAGGCCTAGATACTGCTTTTGCAGTTTTTCAGTGTAATTTTTGTCACACATTCCAAGAAATTAAGCAGGCGGTGTGTTGTTCTTTTCCCTCCATTTATCTTCCTTTCCAATTACATATGTCCTCCTTTTCTTTGCAGATATCAGGTACCCTACTCTTGCAAGATCCATTTCATACATAATCTTTAAAGTGTGGAATGTTGGTACATAAAATTAGCATGAGTTACTTTGTCACCTTATTGGGGAGAGAATTAAGACTGAAAATGTATACAACAAATATCCATAAATGTTAATTCCAGAATATTATTACCTTTCTTCTGTTTTGAAATAGATATTTAACAAGAGCTTCTAATTTCAAATATCTTCCCAAAACAGTTTATATTCTGCTTATATGTTCCTTCCATATTCTTATTGTCAGGAATAATTTCTCTCAACCTAGTACTAGTGACATTTTATTTATCAGCTTTACAAACAGGAAATTAGAAATGAGGAAGTTATTCCATTAACAATCTAATATGAATCTCTTTGATTTTGCACTTTGATATTCAGAAATTAAAATATCAAATAATATTTAAAAAATTAAAATTGAAATCATTGTACATAGCAATGTTTATAAAAATAGGTTTTAATCATTTGCTATACTATACACATATGCACAAGAACATTGACTTGTATATCATTTCAGATTCTCTCATTTATCTCTTGAAACAGCATCTTCTCAAAAATTATCCTGTTAGTTTCAGAACTTATCGAACATAAGTCCTATCCTATTTAATCTGTTTTCCTTTCTTCTTGACTGTATATAGTAGATACATGCTGCAATAATATTAAGGAGCTTCAAGACTTAAGTAAGCAAGGCTACATTGCCAAATAACAGTCATCATTACCTTCCATCCCTCATCACTACACCAACATCAAATATTTCTACTTCTAGTGTTCAGCTGCTGCATAAGTTTCCTTTATTTGTTGCACTCAAATACCTCACTGAATAGTTTACACAAGCCTATCACCAATTATTTTAAAGTTAATAATTCATTGATTTATGATGATAACAAAAGGTATCAAAAGTGCATGTAAATACGGAACATTTAATTTTGTAAAATAATGTAGAATCTAACTTTATCATACTATTTCCTTTCATGAAATGTGCATCTTCTTTAAATTAAAAACAGCAAAGCATCCCAAACTGTTTTATTGTGAGGTAATCACAATTATTTTTTTAAAAGTTAAATAATACATTGTTTATTATGCTAATAATTAACCAGGCCAAAAATGATTTCAACCAGTTATATTCAAAACCTTCAGTTATGTATAATATTGTAGAATATAATTTTACAATACTTGCTATCTATTTCCTTTCATGAAATATGCATATTTTTCTTTAAATTAAAAATAGAAAAGCATCCCAAACAGTTTTACAGCAGGACTAATCATTTCTTCTGACTGAGTGTATTGACTTCATGAGATTTTAAATTTTCTTCATCTTTAAATTGTCTAAACTGTGACCCAGAAAACATTTTCAATCTGCCTTCTTACTGAATTCCTGTTCATAGTATCTGACTTCTAATACTAGTGAAGTCAACAATTATATTGCTTCGTATTTTTCCTTTTTCTCCATATCCTTATTTTTGCTTCTATAATCTAAAGCAGTACATACTAGTAGAGATAATAACTTTAAAAAATGTAACCCAAAAATATTATGATGTTAAAGCTCTTGTTTTGCAACCTTTAACTCCTTCCCCCATATTCTGCCACTATTATTTAGCATCAACATGCTTCAGTCAGTTCTGCAGTCTAGAAGCATTTGCAGAATTTTCCTGCACTTTACAAAAACATGTAGGTATAAGAATTGTTGGGCCATGTGGAAATTTTATGCATATGCACTCGCAGGTATGTAAGTAGATTATATGTAACTAATATATTTACAGTTGTATGTGATGCAAGCATAGCACTTTCTGCCCTTCTGTAAAGCACTAATCTTGTTCAAGGATTGCCAGACAGCTTCAGAGAGTAAAATTAAAAGATGTGGTAAATTTTTAATAGGCTACTTTTGCAATTTCATGCAGATGCATTTTATTTCAGTGCAATGTAATTTTGGAGATAATGCTGTGAAAAGCAGTGCTGAACAGATGAAATCCAGCTTATACTTCTGCTTCTCCCTGCCCTATCTTCTCCCTTTCTATATTTATTACATTCAATATAATATACTGTTCGTCCTTTGTGTTGTTATTACTATTGTGTAGTGTGCTGCAGTAGGTAAGAACAGGCAAGCATAGATACAACAGCATTTATTGACTCAGAATGGAACTGTGGAACAACAGGCAAATCCCTGTAATTTATACTCTGGGCCCACAGGGCCTTAACACAACTATATATATTCAATACATAACAGTAGGGAGGGGCATATGATAGGCCTTTTCAGTAGGACATGCCTTCTGTGGAAGAGCATGTTCCCTTGAGTGGCCTTCTGCAACTGGAAAAGTTGCAAAAAGTTGCATCTTTCAATTGTTCCTTTTGGAGACTAAATGTTTTTCAACCATTTTGCATGGTGTTTACGTCCCTTACCATTTTAGTAGTTCTCATCGGAATTTATTTAATATCCTTTCCAGCTATGGTGCCTAGAACCAGACTAAATACTGCAAGTGATGTTCAACCAGGGCAGAGTGGAATGGAAAATGACTGCACATGATCTGGACTCAATGTTTCAGATGATGAATGCACAGAAGGTAACGTTTGTCTTTTTAGGAGCTGCATTTAACTGCTGGCTCGTGTTTAATTTAACTTTCGCTACAGTGAATAGAATTTAGCAGAAATAAATATAAAGTTTTGCACTGGGTCAAGAAAAATATCAAAGAAAGAAATATAGTATCAGGACCTCTGACTTTCAGTAGTAGATGTTCACTAGTAACTAAAAGTTGTGGTTGGCCTCTTGACCACCTTCTCATTTCATGATGGGAATTAGGTAGGCGTGAATTTCACAGAGTGGCTGGTCATTTGTTAGGTGAATCAGCCAATGACACAGGACTGGGAAGAGTGACCGGTACTTTAGAGGAGAGACAGAGAGAAAAATTCCTAAACAGATTTAGGAAGGCTTACCTTTTATGTAAAATGACAGCATTTACAACATCTTTTCGGCCGTTGCGTATGGCTTCATGAAGGAAAGAAGCTTCAACTCTGTTCAGGAGAATTTTGGCATTGTCATCAAGAAGTAATTTCACTGCTTTTGCATGGCCTTCTCTGGCAGCAAGATGAAGAGCTGTGTTCTTTCCCCAAATCCACCCCCAAAATAATTCATTAAAATAATGCCATTACTTTATGAAACAAACATAACACGAATTGAAACTGCTGTAATTTTTTTCCTCTGGTACATCACTGTTTCTGCTTCTAACTTTTCCTCTGACAAATTTCAAATTGTAAACATCAAGATGCAAGGATACTCATTCATTTTGCTGCTTGGTTGTGCAACAATCCCTCCAGAATGTCCACAATGAAGGAAGGTGGGGCAGAGATTCATTTTGAAACTCATTTTTTAAAATGAAACTCAGAATTGTTGATATGATCTGTAGCTTCATTTCTGTGCATACTGAATAGCATTTACTTCTAAGACATGAACAATTATTCAAACATTTTATTTATGATGAACAGGAAATTTACTGCTGTACTTTACAAAAAGTTAACTATATACCAAAAATATTATTAATATTTGGAAACTGATGTGAAATCTTATTCTTATGGATAATAATAGATGGACAGAAACCTCATTACATTGATAGGATGTTGCCAAATCTTATCATAATTAATAACTTTTGGTTGATATTTATTTGAAGGGTAATCCAATATTCATTCCAAATAGGTATTTCATGCATATTTATATTTGATAGAAATATAAATGGAAAGACAGGCACCAAGAATCTTACTGGCTAGATTGATGGAGGTTTTATCTTACTATATTTCCAAAAATGTAATTGAACATTTATTGAGCAATGGTGGTGCAGTGGTTAGAATGAAGTATTGCAGGCTAACTATGCCCACTGTCAGCAGTTCAATCCTAACCAGCTCAAGGTTGACTCAGCCTTCCATCCTTCCAAGGTCAGTAAAATGAGGACACAGATTGTTGTGGACAATATGCTGACATTTGTAAACTGCTCCATAAGATCTTAGTAATATATCTTGAGGATATATTAACTCATATGGTTTGGTTTTGTCCAGTTTTGGTTTCTTTTGGGAAGATATTGTACCATACTTTTCAGAGTATAAGACATCCCCCCTGTAAAAGTGGGTGGAAATGTCTGTGTGTCTTATACACTGAACGTTGCTGAAGCCCTGCCCACCAGCCGGCCCCTACCCTTTAGCTGCCAATTGCCACCTCCATGCGTTGCATTTTCGGCCTCCACACGCCCTGATTTTGGCATCCGCGCATTGCATTTTCAGCCAGTTCCAGGTGGTGGGGATCAGCGGCAACTGACCCTAACCCGCCACCTGGAATGAGCCCAAAATGTGATGCACGGAGGCCAAAAATAGGGTATGCGGAAGTCAAAAATGTGACACGTGGAGCCAGAAAATGCGATGCACGGAGGTGGCGATCAGCAATGATGTGATGTGGCGATCTCGGCAGCCTGGAATGGGTGTAAAACACGTGGAGGTAGTGATCCCCACAGCCTGGAACAGCTGATTGGCGGTATTCTGGGAGACCAATCCAACCGCCAATCAGCTGCTTGTGCTGAATCAGGTTGCGATAATGTGCTGAAGCTGACCAGGCTGTTTGCTGCAAGGACATTAGCCGGATGAATACCAATGGATGCTGGTAGGCAGAGACAGAATTTTTTTTCCTTGTTTCCCCCCCATCTTATACTCCGGAGTGTCTTATACTTCGAAAAATACGGTATATAAGTATGTGTTTGGGTAAATGCTTTCAAGTTAAAGATGTCAATGTTATTTTGAATTCTACTGAAAAATCCTGGTTATATTGGACTGTAGACCTAAGAAAATAATATTGTAAAGATTATAAAAGTACTATTAGCTCTGATATTAATGACTTAATTTAATAAATATACAACATCTACATTTTGTAAAGGCTACTTTTTCTGATATAAGTGATTTACAGCGATTTAATTTTCCCAGACACATTATGTGAACACCTAAGTCTCTCGAAAAGGCTCTAATAGAAATAACTGGAAATAGTGATATAGCCATTCTTGTCATTCTTGCCAAAAGAACGACAAGCAACAAGCTTTGTGCTCAGTTACCCAGAATAAAGGCAAGCGATAGAAAGCACTTCTGTTTTATTAATGGCTCCATGCATCCTTGCAAGTATGAGATAATAGCAATTGAAACACATTCTTTGACTTCCAATATTATGTAAAAGCCCCACTGAACTACATTGCACTTAAGACTAAAGTATAATGTTACCATATAGCTAAAACTTACAGAGAGAACTTACCCCTTCGTCATTTACTTTATCAGTGGTTTTCATATTAGTATTCAAAATAATCTGCATTGTGCGAGTATATCCACCAAAAGCAGCATGATGCAAAGCTGTCCAGCCTTTATAATCACTTATGAAAAAAACAGAAGAAAATATTCTCACTTTGTCATAACAGTAGAATATAAATCCACATGTGTGTATGTGTGTGTGTATGTGTGTGTAGAGACATATACTATATATAAGAAGTAGCAACTAATAATGGTGTTTGATCCTCAATGCCAATAGCAACCTATTTTTAAGAACTGCTAAGGACAGATGATTTTTAACTATGTTCTGATACATAAAACCATGGCACTCAAAAGAGGATATACTTTCTGTTCCACATGACTATATTTCCCAAATGATTTGTTCCTTAATAATTCAGTTTGTTACAAACATATGTATATCAAATATGATGGCGTCACTGAAGCAGTTGGCGTGAGATTAAATGGACTCCAGAGGAAGGCCTGGAAGAACATTGTCCATGGGGTTGCGATGGGTCGGACACGACTCTGCGACTAACAACGATGACAGCAACAACAACAACATCAAATATGTGTAGTTGGGGGCCAGAATGTATGTATGGATAGATGTCAGCTTTACCCAAGTGTAAAAGCCAAGAAGTCAAGCCCACAGAAAGACCAGACCTATACTTTATCGACATAAGTTATAATAAGAGAATCTTGCAATTTACCTACCAAAGAAAGAGGGCACCTTTCTTTAGGAGTAACTGGACTACCTTCTCATGTCCATTTTGAGCAGCCAGATGTAAAGGTGTCATCCCCTTCTTGTCTCCTTCATTCAACAGTCTGGTATCTTCCATAGCCTCCAGAAGTCTAAGACAGGTGTTGATTCGTCCATAGCTGTATGAAAGATACATGTCCCATTAATAAGGACAAAGTCTGGAATAGAAAATGGTCAATGAGGAAAGATTTTCAGTCTTACCTAGCTGCATAATGTAAGGGAGATTTCTTGTCTCTGCTTTTAGAGTATACAGAAACATTCATTTCAAGAAGGATATTCACAGAAAGGGGTATGCCTTGTTTGCATGCATAATGTAAAGGAGTGCATCCTTCCTGATCCTCCTCACTTATAAGATCTTCAATATGTTTCATCTGTCAGATATAAAAGTGGTACCTTTTAACAAAATTCTAGAGAAGTTAGAAAGTTATTTTGAATTTACATCCTAACTGATATGTTACTAAAGATCACAAAAGAATGTTCCAGGGTACAATAGTCTGATGTTGTATTTATAACATGTTTTCAGTGCTTTAGGTTGTTATAAATCCAAGTTCACTTTTAGAATGAATGAATATAATTTAATGACTGAATATTCCAAAAGAGTGATTTGCCATGAGGAATTCTGATATTGTTTGCTGCCTTGAATTCGGAATATACCTTCCTATTGAACTTTGAAACTTTCATGGTATAGCTCTAGGGAACACTTTGATTTCTCTGCTGAGAGGTGTTGAAAAGTGATATTCCATTGAAAAAAAAATAGATTAGAACAAAAGGCTAAAAACCATAAAAATGTTTGTGATTGAACTATAGATTTATATATAATCTGCAATACCAGCAGCAAAGTTTCATTCTATGTATTATTTATTTATTTGTATCCTGCCTATTATTTTTACAAATAACTCAGGGCTGCAGACATATAAAATACACTTTCCTCCTCCTGTTTTCCCCACACAACAACCCTGTGAGGTAGGTTGGGCTGAAAAAGAGTGACTGGCCCAGCACCCAATTGGCTTTCATAGTTAAGGCAGAACTTAAACTCACGGTCCCCTGCTTGTCTAGTGGTGCCTTAACCACTAGACCAAACTGGGTTTAAATAGGTATGTTAATGCCATGAAGAAAATAAAAATAGGTAGTCCTTGACTTATGACCACCATTGAGCCCAGGATATATGTTGCTGAGTGAGAAATGTGTTCAGTGAGCTTTGCCCCATTTTACGACTTTTCTTGCCACATTTCTTAAGTGAATCATTGCAATTATTAAATTAGTAACACGGTTATTAAGTGTATCTGGCTTCCCCATTGACTCTGCTTGTCAGAAAGCCGCAAAAGATGCTCACATGAGCCCAGGATGCTGCAACTATCATAAATATGAATCAATTGTCAAGCATCCAAATGTAAATCATGTGACCATGAGAATGCTGCAATGGTAATAAGTGTGAAAATGGTCATAAATCAATTTTTCCAGTGCTGTTGTAACTTTGAAAGGTCACTAAATGTACTGTTGTAAGTTGAGGACTACCTGTACCAATTCTTAAAATATTATTAGACAATTGGTTATTAATAGTTCCACAAATTTTCTTTACCTTCAAAAAATGTTCATTCAGATGCTGTAACCCTCCAGGTTGTAGGACAGTTAGATGTAAAAAATTACGACCAAGGAGATCTTTTAATTCTACATTTGCTCCTAATTTGAAAAACAGATTTTGATTTCAAAACTACTGACCAACAATTTTAATTAACATTGATCTTGCTCATAAAGTGTGCTCATTTTGTACCTTTTGAAAGTAACATATTCACAATTTTCCATGATGCACAAGAAGTGGCAAGTAGTAATGGTGTTCGACCCTCAATATCAACACTATTAATATTTGCTCCCTGTAATGAAAAGTCCATCAAAAGTACAGTAATAGATAGATATTAATGATAACTTAGGGAATTAGACTGCATGTATGTATGTATGTATGTATGTGCGTGCGTGTGTGCGTGCCAACCTGCAAAATGACTTCGGCTGAAGCCATTCTCTCTCATGCTTACTCCTGCTTCATTTCTTGGTTGCCATTCACGGGAGGGGGTGCCTCAGCTGCTAGTCAAAACATCTACCAGCCGGTGTGTGAATCAAGGCCATGTGAACAGACACCTGTCGGAGCTGAGCGAGAAACTCTGGCTGACTTGATTGACCCATGTGACCTAAAAGACACAGGGGTGGGTGGGAAAATCCTATTCTTTTAACTATCCTCAAGCGCGGGAGCTATTTAGAGCTAGCTTCAGCTTTCTAAGTGCCGATACGATGTACTCAAATAAAGGGTTTCCTGAACCTGAACAAAGTGTCAGAGTCCTGCCTTCCCCGAGTTCATTACTCAGAATGATGACACCACGTATATTTTTGTCCAAACAAAACACACTGGAGATGAGCACACATTGATTTGACATCTTGTTAGTTCAGGACACATTGTAATGAGTAGTGTTCTGGAACTGTAATGGAAGAGAAAACTCTTTGGGCTGTTTGTTTCTTACATTTGTTAAAGGGAGGAAAGTATTACATTTTAAACCAACGGTCACCAAGTAGTGGTCCTTGGATCACCGGAGGTCCACGCGAAAATTTTGGTGGTCCGCAGAAAAATTATATGCATTTTTTTATATTGCACTGAATCAGAGGATGGAAACCCCTGATTAAATGCAATATACACTCAAACTACACGCCCAGGGGCAGATACGTGCAATGAAAGTTTGTGCTGCTGCAGAGAGTCTCCTCCTTCGGGGTCTTTTTGTGTGGGTTGGAAGGGGACAGAAATTCCAACTATGCTCGTAGTCCTCAGTGAGGTGCTTCTGCTAAGCCTCCTTCTCGATCAGATCCAATTTTAACTGAGCCACCCATTTTGCCAATACTCGTGGTGGCTACTTAGCTCCAATAACTGCTTCCTATTGGAACTCTAAGGAGCCCAGGCAGGCAGGTGAGGAGTGGCTGGGAAGGGAGGGGCAAGTAGAGGCAGGCGAGGTGCCCCTCGACATGAGTGACATCACGTTGGTCATGCCCTCCCAGTCACATGACCACCTAGTCACGCCCACCAAGCCAATCATTAGGCAGATCATATTAGTGGTCCGTGGGATTTAAAATTATGAATTTAGTGGTCCCTGAGGTCCAAAAGGTTGGTGACCCCTGAGGTAGAACATTTTAGGCATTAACCACTCTATTGCTGAAGTTGTATTTTTTGCGATCGAGTTTGGAGCGGTTTACCTTGAGTTTGTATCTGTTTTTTGCCTGTGTATTATTGTGGTTGAAGCTGAAGTAATCATTGACAGGTAAGACATTGTAGCAGACAATTTTGTGTACTATGCTAAGATCAGACTATAGGCGACGTAGTTCAAGGTTGTCCAAGCCCAACATTTCAAGCCTGGTGGCATAAGGTATTCTACTGTGAGCAGAGGAGTGGAGTACTCTTCTCGTGAAATACCTCTGGACCCGCTCAGTTGTATTAATGTCCGATATACAGTATGGATTCCAGGCAGATGAGCTGTATTCGAGGATTGGTCTGGCAAAGGTTTTGTATGCCCTAGTTAGAAGTACAGCGTTACCGGAGAAGAAGCTTTGCAAAATTAGGTTAACAATTCTTAAAGCCTTTTTGGCAATGCTGTTACAGTAAGCTCTGGGGCTTAGATCATTTGAGATGAGTATTCCTAGGTCCTTGACAGAGTGAGGGTCATCTATGAGGTCGTATCCACCCAGCTTGTAGTTGGTGTTCTGATTTTTGTTGCCACTGTGTAAGACAGAGCATTTGTTAGTTGAGATTTGGAGTTGCCAATTGTTCGACCATTCTGACACATAGTCAGGGGCGTTTTGTACAGCAGCAGTATATGACAGGATGCTCTTGATTGTCCCTCTATAGAATGTGGTAAGAACAGAGGGAGGAAGAGGTACTTTTCTAATATGACACAGAAAATGCAGGTGCTGCTATGCCCACTTCACCAGTGTCCCGCTGTTGAGTGACCAAGCCAGCCTACTCGTTAGCTGCACACCCAGAAATTTGATGTGGCTAACTACCTCCACAGGTGAATCATTTATACACAGAGGAGTGTGGCTGTGCCTGCCTTCTCTGAAATCGACAATGATCTCTTTAATTTTTCCAATATTTAAAACAAGGCTGTTATTATTATACCAGTTCACCAAACCTTTTACCTCCTTGAAGTAAGCACCCTCATTGTCACCCAGTGTCATTGTATGAGATTAGTGGCCATGTAAATTCTATAAATATGTAAATACATGATCTTGATCCACAGTTTTTATTCCCATATAGTATTCTGGGTTTGAATCAGTGGGGGGTTGCTACTGGTGTGGCTTACGCTGCCGCCCTGGTAGGGCTCGCAAAATTGGGCAACGGCTCCAGTGCCGTTGCCACCTGGCCGTTGTGGTTGCCATCTTTTTTGGGTGTTTTTTGGTTTCTGCGCATGCGCAGAAGCCCAAATCTCACAAGATGACACTCGCCCAAATGAGATTTCGGCTTATTTTTGCTTCCGCGCATGCGCGGAAACAAAAATAAGCCAAAATCTCATTTGGGCGAGCGGCATCACGCGAGATTTCAGCTTATTCGCATGCGCAGAACCCAAAGCTCA
>JANHGD010005508.1:0-13969 GCA_027560375.1 Imantodes cenchoa | reverse complement strand
AGAGGCGGGTGGAGTTGGGCGGGCGGATGGAAGGAGGGAGGGAGAGGCGGGGGTGATGGTGCAGAGCGTGGCAGGCTCGGACGCCCCACAGCCCGGCCGGAGAGATACAAAGGTGGCTGCTGACGTGGGCGGGGGTGAGAAGCGCCCGAGGGCCGGGGACATAACTAAATTGTAAGGTGACCAGACGTCCCAAAAGCGGGACTTTTAAAAAACATGGCGGGACGCGGGACAAATCAGTAAAAAGTGTGACTGTCCCGCAAAAAGCGGGACGTCTGGTCACCTTAGATGTAAAGCAACTTTGTGACCAATCCTCATATTTACAGGTCTGTAAAGCAAAGGAAAGTTGAAGTAAGATCATTAAGTATAGTCATGGTTTCACTCAGTGCCCAAGTTGCTAGTCCCAATTGCGGATACCAAATAAGGACTGCTTGTATTCATTAATCAGTTGATTTGAGTCCTCCAATATATTATTGAAATGCACTGGGAGAAAAATTTTATTTGCTTCCTGTAGGAAGAGGCAGGCCTGAGCATGTAGATAGTCTCATTGAGTAACCTTAATGGGCACCAACAACTCCACCACTAAGAAAAGTGGTCACTATGTAGGAAATCATATGGCTGTGCTTTCTGACTGGAAAGAGATAAGACTACTCAGTTTCTTACCTTTGGCTTTTATTTGCCTCCAAACCACTCCCCACCCTTTGGAATTCTTGGGTGCCTGCTTACCAACTTGAACACATGGAGAACAGTGTGATTGTGTCATAGCCTGGGGCTGGGAGCTGTGGGTACCCTATGCAAAACACCTTGCTCTCTTGAAATCCCTTTCTCTCCAATTTCTCTAGTCTCTATGGAGAGGGGATTAAAAAACTAATCAATTTCTATAGGCAATCTCTCCTTTGCCTGACCTTCCCCTCCACCTGACCAGAGAATGGAGATGAATTTCAAGAGAGTAAGTTTGTTTGCTGTTCTGCACATTGAAAGCAACGCAATTGCAGAAAAGAGACAAATGAGAGATTGCCTACAGAATTTGCTTTTTCCTTCCCCCCTCATCCCCTGTACACAGTAAAGAGAACTGTATTTCAAGTTGTTGATCTATGTGGGCTTGTCTCCAGTATGATAGATTATAATTCACAACATCCCAGTCTCAAGTGTATTTAAATTGCATTGACTGAGACGAGGCTGATCAAAAGTTTAGGAGGTATCAGATTCTCTTGTCCTGTTGCACACCACTTAACTGAATTCATTACAAACCCATTTAAACCTACTGATTTTAAAGCTTGAGCAGATTTAGGGAAACTTAAGAAATCATACTCACAGAGGAAATCTTTGTTCTTTTAGGAGACAAATAAAAAGGTAATCCATGCCAAATACTGCAACAATTTTATACGAACAGTCTTGGAAGATGGGTCTATAATTCATTTGCATTTGAATAAAGAAAGATGCAAGGAGTTTGAAAATAAAGTGAAGAATGCTCTTCATCAGATGGAAGAAAGGTTAGTTTGCATCCTGATAATGTCTTTTCTAAAGACAGATCTTATAATGAAAAAAGGACTGATGCATCCTATTAAAAAGATTTTGAAATGCCCAAGTACTCTAATATTTAGTGTTAGGTACTCTGATTGTTTAAAAATTGAGCATGGGCAATGCTAAGGGTTTCTAACTGCAATATCAAATGTGGGTGTATATTCATTTATGAAGATTCATTTGAGCAGCATAATTACATTCCATGACCTTCAAACCTAATATCTTATTTTTAATGAAATTCAGCTGTAAAAACATCACTTTTATTCTGTAATGCCCCATATTCTACATATATTTTACTAAAATAATGGCCAAGGTTCTAGAAGTACTGATCCCAATGTAGTCATAAATCTCTTTTAAGACATTTGCATTATGCTGAAATAATGACTATTCAAGTCCTACTTTATTTTTTTTAATCTATGAGATTTTGAGTAAAATTTGAACTAAATTCATTTGAACTCAGAGTTACCAGAGAGCTTCTAAAAGCAAGTATTATTTCTTTAATATTGAATATCTATTCAATATTTATGGGATGTATGTTAATACAGTAATAATAATGAAACACTGAATAGATGTTTGTTAAAACTGCCAGCATGAGCTTTAGTCTGATTTATTTATGTTGTTTATATTCCACTTTTGTTCAAAGCCAATGGAAAGTGAAGGTCAATTGAAATATACCCTTGCAATAACCCCATAAAGTAGATTAGGTTAAGGGAGTGCAATGGCACAGTTACATGGTAATATGAAGCCTACAATCTGATTGTTCCTAATTCTCATTTGATGGTTTATTTTTAGGTCTTGTTTGTTAAGAATAGTGGGAATTATAATCTCAATTCAATGATTGACAGCTGCTTTAACTCACTACTAACACAAAAACTCTATATAGCCTTGAAATTATATTCTTTCCTACAAGTTTTCCAATAATCTTTCTTTCAGGGTTCCAAATAGCATCCGAAATTAAATAGAGTCCGAGGCATGGCCTTCCTTAAAGTTCCAATTTATTAGCAGAGCTATGTTAGCACATCTGTGAGAAACCCGAATCTGAAGTCACATGGGTTTCTCCATTCAGTTTAAAGTTCATTCCCTTGTGCCCACACCCACAAATTCATCACATGGCCCAGTCTGGTTTTGCCAATGTGTCCGGTCCTCCCATCAACTTCTGGGCAGGTGCTGAACAAAGGATGACCTTGAGAGTCTGGAAGGAATTTGTTATGGCTACAACTCTACACACTCATGCAACCGCCCCTCCCAAATTCCCACAGCACTTATACATTCTACATTCTAATATGTGGCAGGCCAAAGTCTCCAACTCAAACGATGGCTTCAGCCTGACACCTGCCATGCCCACCAAGCCACAGCCACAGAACTGGTAGTAAAAAAATTGAATCCCACCATTGATAAGCTCCAATTTATTCACCAAGGGTTCAGGAAACTAGATGAAGTAGCAATCTTCACGGAGGAGCCAAGATAAGCCTACATATTGGGCGTAGCCTGAAAGATACTTGACTGCAAGTTTCTTTTATTCTTTTTTTCCATATAACTGTACTATTCATTCACAGAACACAAAATACTTTTGTCTTATGCTATTTCTTTCAATATCAACATGTGTCTACGTTTTCTACAAATTCTTATGATGAGTTGTGAATTTGTGAATGTTGGTTAAAAAAAAAACATAGCTTAATACAATGAGGGAACATTCCTTGTGTATAAAGAAAAGTTCCATAAACTTACAATCATTTGTTTAGTAACTGTTCAAAGTTACAACAGCACTGAAAAAGTGACTGATCACCATTTTTCACACTTATGTCCATTGCAGCAATCACGTGGTCACGTGATCAAAATTCAGACTCTTGCCAACTGGCATGTATTTATGATGGTTGCAGTGCCCAGGCCACGTAATTACCTTTTGCAACTTGATGATAAGCAATGTCAATGGGGAAGCCAGATTCACGTAATAACTGTATTACTAACTTAACAACTACAGTGATTCACTTAACAACTGTGGCAATAAATGTCGTAAAGTGGGGCAAAACTCATTTAACAATTGTCTTGCTTAGCAATGGAAATTTTGGGCTCAGCGGTGGTTGTACATTGAGAACTACCTTGTATACATTGTTCCCTATTTTCCATGCTTGGAATATTAAGTTACTATATGGCACTTGGCCAGGTTGTAATCAAGCCATGTATTCTATTGCATACATGAAACAATATCGCATTCCTTAATGTGAGCCCACAAAACAGCAATATTGATACTTCATAATCAAAGTATCAAAAAGATGTCCAAGAGGCAGAAATCTGTTGCCACTCTCCTGTTTCAGAGACCAAAGAATCACTAGAGAAAACTGAAGATTCCCTTCTTGACTGCCTCCGAGGAGAACAGGTAGTTCCTTGCGTCTCTCAAGAACCTAAATTGGATGTGCAGAAGGAGGAAGAGGATCAAGGTAATAAGATGGGGTGGATAAAGATGCCTTGGAATCCTCTGACAAGCTAAAGTTATTATCTTCTTTTGTTTCTCCATAGCTTCATCCACTGCAGGAATCCGGTCAATTATGAAGAAGAAGGAAGAACTTACAGAAATACTGACTAGCAAGAAGAGCCTCCAGTTTGTGGGTGTCAATGGAGGGTAAATCTCAGTTTCAGAATTATAAAGAAAATGGGAAGCTCCCAATTCATCCCTCAATTCCTTAATCAAGGTAGTAAGGCATACAGGTCCATAGCAGCAGACTCCTATCTTGTTTGCTTCCGTAACCTTTAATTTAGAGTTCAGAGAAGCAATATACCATCTTCACCTCAAAGAAACGCAACAACTGAACAATTTTGTCAGAGTTTGCCTAGGAGTCCTATCTATCATTGGGAGGGAACTCTACTTACCTTGGCTGCTTTTATTGTAAGTGGCCATTTGTACCAAGACAGGTTTCCATTGTCCCATTGTGGCCTGCAAGATCCCAAATCACCTGGCATCTCCATTCTGAAGTGCAGTGGTAGCACATAGCCAAGGTTTGCCATAGTGTCTCACTGTTCTGAAAAGAATCTGGAATACCTTCTCAGGCTTCTTTTGGCTTGCTTCTCAACCCTGTGTTGTTCCAGGTATGAGCCTACCTCCTCTGAGGACTCCAGCACAGCTGAGAACATCTCAGACAATGAAAGCACTGAGAGTGAATACCATGAGGCAAGTGAGGGCCTCCCTGCCGGGCAGGGAATTGTAGCTGAAGTTCCAAAGCTTTCTGAAATAACCACAGATACAGATGGAGTCCCTGTCGAGGTGGGGAAAATAACCACAGCAGAAGGTACCAGCAAGGAACCAGCAGGCAAAACTGGGTAATCATCAGTTTGGACATCTTCAGAGCTCTTTTGTATTTGCATAGCTATTAATTCCACTCCTCAACTCTTTAGAAGCAATTTAATGCTGACCTGCACCTATCATCATACTCTCTTGATCTGATTTTCAGATCACTCAATCCCTGCAGTTTTCTTGGCAAGGTTTTTCAGAAGTGGTTGTCATTCCTCCTTTTCTAGAACTGAGAGAGTGACTGGCCCAAGGTTACCCAGCTGACTTTGTGCCTAAGACAGGATTAGAAATCACAGTCTCCTGATTTCTATTCTGGGATCTTAATACAGTACTACACCACACTGGCTCTCTAAAATAAGCATACACACAATCATGAGAAGTGAAAATGAATCCTGCTTAACTCTTCCTTATAGCCATGAAAAAAGAAAAGAGAGGAGAGGAGAAAAAAATTCAGTTTTCTGCACATGATGCTAAATACTAACATTATGTAATATATGTAAAAGCAGACAGGAGCTAAAATGTCCCTCTTTTTTTCCGTTTTCTTTTGATTACCAGGTTGGGTCTCAGCAAGGAGTTGCTTTCAGCTTGTGCAGTTCTTCAGAAATACTTAGAGAGTTTGAATCCACAAATGGATGGAGAGACGGTATACATTTATTTCTAAAGTTGGGGTGGATATATAGATAAAATAGCATCTGCTGATAACCCTGCCCATTTGCCAGAAGATAATAAGCAATGGAAATACTGAAAAAGCACAGAAAATTCCACCATGAAGACAGCATGCAAAAATGGGCCCTAACAATTTCTTACCTACCTCTCCTGTTATTTCTTTTTCTTATATATACCCTGGCAGAAAGTAGCTTATACCTCAATGCTCCACTATTGGCTCAAGCTTTCCTGCCACAAAGAAGCCGATCCAGAGTTGATCTCGCTGCACTTGACAGATTTCCGGGCTGTTTCTCCACAGTTGCTAGAATTCATCATCAATATGGCGGATGCCAATGGCAACACGGCCTTGCATTACACAGTCTCGCATTCCAACTTCCCCCTTGTTGCAAGGCTGCTTGAAACTGGTAGGTGGGGACAGAAGAAAGGGAGGGAGCCCTTTGTCAGAATAGCTCATCTAAATGAACAGCAATAGCAGTCCAGGGTAGTCAATTTACCAGGGCACTTGGGGCTGTAGAGTGTAGAGCCGTGATGGCAAACCTATTGCATGCATGCCACAGGTGGCACGCGGAGCCATATCTGAGGGCATGCAAGATATTGCTTTATGTCAGCTCCAGTGCGCATGTGTATGCTGGCCAACTGATTTTTGGCGTTCCGGAGAGCGAGGGGAAGGCCATTTCACCCTCCCCAGGCTTCAGGAAAGCCTCCGGAGCCTGTTCATGGTGAAAAATGGACCCAACAGGCCTATCATAAATTCAGAAGCAAACTTCCGGTTGGGCCGTTGGGCCCATGCTTCAGGAAAGCCTCCGCCTTTTGGGGGGAGCAAAAAAAAGGTTTGCCATCACTGGTCTAGGGCAACATTTAAAGCCAAAGAGCCAAAGAGTTGGAAGGCAGGCTCCACTTTAGGCTGGTGAGGACAGTTTGAATTCTGAGAATGTGTTGTGTTGCTGTCATGGAGAAAATGATTTGCCAACTTAAAAAATATTTCCCATAGATTATTTGAGAGAGTTGCCACATTGACATAACTTGCAGTGACTGCCACCTGATGCTGTTTTTAACCCCCCAGAAAGGTTTCTCCTCTCCTAATTTAACTTTGACTCCCATTCCCACCCAAGGTAGATTTTGCAGATTTCCAATCAAACCCTGCATTTCAGCCTCTCTAACTTTTGTTTTCTGAAAAGACTATAGAGCAGTCTTGGATCCAAAGACATCTTTTGAAATAAATATGAGTTGGTTGGCATTTTGCATCACCATGTATTTGCTTTTCTCTTCATGTTTTAAATTAGGAGAATCTTATTTAAAAAATTAAATGATGCAGAAAACCTGTTATGAACCAAGGAACCTTGGCGTGCACTGGTTTCACATTAAGGCTTGTACCTGGATTTATTTGCATTCAACATACTTCCATCCTGCATGGAATTTAGATTTGAACTTAGCACTGACAATCACTCTATGAAGTAAAAGAGGCTAAAGGGAAAGAGACTCAATATAAATGTGTAAGGCTGAATGTCCCAATTCACAGACCAATGCTCTGGCTACAGCAGCACATCAGTCTATCAGTGAGAACCTGGAGAGCTGGAACTTTGTCAGGAAAGGGTTAGGATTTTTCCAAAAACTACAAGTAGGTGCTTCATCACTGGAGGTTTTTAAGAGGAGACTGGACAGCCACCTTTCTGAAATGGTATAGGGTCTCTTGCTTGAGCAGGGGGCTGAACTAGAAGACCACCTTCCAGCTCTATTCTGATTGATTGATATCTAGAAGATGGCCATAGGGCCAACTATTTGGGAAACCCAGAGGAAAGATGTAGGGTTATGTCAGGAGGCCAGTATTCCCGGCATAGTGCCTACTGACATAACCCTACACCTTTCCGTACACTTAAAGAAACCTTTGCATATTTCTCTTATGTTACCAATTGTTTAATATATATTTCTCTATGTGAAATGTACTATCATTTGATCTTCCCTAAAATGTCTTTACCATGCTTGGCTTCAAAATAGAGTTTTCATAGATTTTGACCAAAGAAAGCTCTCTTTCCTTAGAGACATTATGAACAAATTTTACCACTGCTTCCCAAAGCTCATTTGAAATTGTGGAACCCACAATATTCAAATATTTATTTCTGGAAGGATGAGTTTTTCTAATACTGTCTTGTTATTCTAGGTTTGTGTCATGTGGACCAACAGAACAAAGCTGGCTATACAGCCATCATGCTCACAGCATTGGCTGCCTCCCAGACAGAGAGTGACATGGAGACTACTATGCAGCTACTGAAAAAGGGCAATGTGAATGCCAAAGCCAGCCAGGTACTAATATTTATTTTATTTATTTATTTTATTTCTAAAAATTTATATGCCGCCCATTCCAAAAGAGGACTCAGGGCAGCTTACAAAAATAAAAACACAATACAAAACATCATCCCCAAAGTTAAAATCAAAACACTAAAATACTCAAGCACTCAGCATACACACGGGGCCAACTGTTAAGGTGGGATTCAGTGGCCCCAAGCCTGATGCCAGAGCCAGGTTTTAATGGCTTTCCTGAAGGCCAGGAGGATGGGGATAATAAGGACCTCTGGGGTCCCAATAGAATTATTGGTTTCCGAGCGGAAAAGAGAGGCGGCAGACTCACAAGTGACTTCAGCCCTTTATTGTTGTGAGTTATAGCTCTGAGGCTAGCCGCGAAAGGCCCCGGTTTAAATAAGGCACCCTTTAAACCGGGAGCCAATCAGCGTGCTAGGCGAACCGACCAATCAGGAGGAGCCTGCTTGGTCGGACTGGAGTGAAAACTTTGCTCAATACATTACATCCCTCACTCCTTAGTTTAGCATACGTAATCTTTCAAATACGTGGGTCGTGTGATAGTCCTACTTGACCTGCACAGCTCATTCTGTCCGCTAGATCGAGCTGGAGAGGACGTGTTTTCCCTCTCTAGCTCCCTCTCCGGAATTTGCTGGAAGCTTTCGGGGAAGATTCCGGAGTCATCAGCACTGGAGTCTCCGATGTTGCTTGAGGGCGCTGCGACATCCAAAGCTAAGTGTTCCTGCCTCTCTAGTCTAGGGGAACCTGTAGGGACAACATTGTGAGCGTTAGGGGCTTCCTTCCAATCTGCGTTTAGCGGGCGGCGTTCTCTTAGTTGGTCAATGTGCCGCTGCCATCTACGGCCGTCCCCTAGCTCTATTATGTATGATTTTGGGCCGATAATTTCTAAAACCTCCCCTGGAAGCCATTGAGGGCCCAAGGCATAATTTCTCGCGTAGATTGCTGTTTTTACGAGGAGTGTTCGGATGACCTCTTGGGGGCCCTTGTCTCTCGTGCTGTAATGGGGGTGTAACCTATCTAATTTTGATCGGAGTTTTCTCCCCATAAGGAGCTCCACTGAACTTTTCCCTGTGCTTGTGGTGGGTGTTATGTGCTGTGTTAACAGAAAGGAATCTATTCTAGCTTGCCAGTCCCCCGGGCCCAGCCAGCCTAGGGCCTCTTTCTTAGCCCTCACGGCCCTCTCTGCCAATCCATTACTGCTAGGATTGAAAGGTGCGATTAAGGAGTGCTTAATTCCTTGACTGGCCAAGAAACTTTCAAACTCCACAGACGTTAACTGTGGACCGTTGTTGGAGACTAGAGTATCTGGAATACCTTATGTCGTGAATATTTTCCGCAGCGCCCTAATTACTGCCTCCGATGTTGTGGATTGCATTATGACTACCTCTAGCCATTTGGAATATGCGTCGACTATTATCAGGAATGTTTGTCGGTGGAATGGATCCGCGAAGTCTATGTGGATGCATGACCAAGGGGCCCTGGGCTGTTCCCATTCCCATACTGGGGTCTTTGGGGGGGCTGCTCTGGACTGCTGACACAGGGGGCATCCGGCTACCCAGTCCCCTATTTCCTTGTCTAAGTTGGGCCACCATACGTAACATCTTGCCAGTGCTTTCATTCTCATTATCCCCGGGTGCCCCTCATATAATTCCCTTAGTATTTCCTCTCGTAGCGATGGAGTAGCAAGGACCCACTCCCACCATAGCAAACACCCCCCCTGCACTGCTATTTCATGTTGTCTTCTAGCAAATGGTAAGAGGCTGGGTGTAAACGGCCCTTGTGGCCACCCCGTCTTCACCCAGTCAAGTATTGTTCAGAAATCTGGGTCTTTCTCTGTCTCTGCTGCTGTGATCAGGCCTGTGCCCACCAGGTCTATGAGTAGAACAGGGACGCCCAGAGTGGGGTCATCCACGAGGTCTGGCAATGGGCAGTGGCTCAACGCGTCCGCGTTACCCATTGACTTCCCTGGCCTGTAAGTTAAGGTGTATGAATAAGCAGACAAAAATAAAGACCAACGTAGCATACAAGGCGGCATGGCATTTGGTGTGGGCTTGTTACCTGCGAGTAGCCCTAATAAGGGCTGGTGATCAGTCACTAGCTCAAATGTTCGCCCAAACAGATACTCATGGAAATGTTTAACCCCAGCAACCGCAGCCAGGGCTTCTCTGTCTATTTGTCCGTAGTTCCCTTCAGCTGTAGACAATGTTCTAGAAAAGTACGCAATGGGGGCTTCTCTCCCATTCGGCAACCTGTGGCTTAAAACCACCCCCACCCCAAACGGTGATGCATCGCAAACAAGGACCACCGGTAAAGTCCCATTAGATTGCATAAGAAAACTGTCTTCAGTCAGTAGATTTTTACCCCCCTGAAAGCATTCTCTTGTTCTGGCCCCAGACCCAAGCATTTTTATTAGACAGCAGAGGTAGAGGTTCTGCCACAGTTGCCTTGTCTTTGAGGAACATGCAGTAAAAGTTCAAAAGTCCCAGGAAAGCTTGTAGTTCTGCTTTGTTGGTGGGCGCTGGAGCCTCCCTAATTGCTCTAAGTTTATTCTGCGTGGGGTGTAATCCCCTCTGGTCTATCCTATAGCCTAGGAATTCGACTTCTGGGACTCCTATCTGGTATTTACTAGCTTTAACTCTGAGCCCGACTGCCCTAGAATGGGTTAGAACTTCCCTGAGCCTTTCTCTCAGCTGGGTAGTATCCTTAGCAGAAATTAGAACATCGTCAAAATAGGGAACTACCCCCGGTAATTTGTTTAGCACTCGTTCCATGATCCCTTGAAAAATCCCTGGGGCTACGCTAACTCCAAACTGCAGCCTGTTACATTTAAAAGCCCCGCGGTGCGTGATGATAGTTTGGGCTTCCGCAGTCTCACGATCTACGGGGAATTGCTGGTACACCTGCGTGTGATCTAATTTCGCAAAAATGGCACCCGGCCCAAGTGTATGTAGCAAATGCTGGACTACCAGGACTGGGTAGGCACTTTGCTGCAACGCCTTGTTAAGAGTGCACTTATAGTCACTGCAGATTCTCACGTATCCGTCACTCTTCACAATTGATACTATCGGTGTTTCCCATTTCACATGATCTATTGGCTCTAGTATTCCCTGACTAATAAGTCTGTCTAGTTCTTTGTCTATGAGCGGCATAAGGGCAAACGGAACCTTACGGGGGCGAAATCTAATAGACTGAACCCCAGGGTCTAAACTAAACGAAATCGGTGTGCCCACATACTTGCCCAGCGATGGGTCGAAGACATCTTGGAATTCTCTGATGAGGTCGTCGCAGCAACTCACACTGGTCGCATTGATTCTCTTGTCACCACGGGTCACCTTCATGTTCAGTGTGCTGAACCAGTCTCTGCCCAGTAGGCTCAGAATGTGGTCGCGAGCTATGGTTAGCGGTAGGCTGGCCACCTGGTCATCGTATTCCACGGCAACCACTTTTGTCCCTAGCACGGGGATTATATTCCCCTGGCAATCTGCAATATTTACAGTCATCTTTTGTAATTGGGTTGGGGTGAGCCTCGGCATTGCTCTTTTAGCGGCTTCCCAGGACATGATAGTTATTGAGGACCCCGTATCTATTTGCATTCTGCACGGTAACCCCTCAATGGCGATCGTAAGGAAAATCGGGTGGCTATTTTCGTCCCTCACCTGGTGCACTCTGATGCTGTTGACCCCTGGTGGTGGCGGTTGTTTCCCTCGTTTCCCGAACTGGCCTCTGTCCTCTCGTCTCGGCTCCCAGTAGCCATCCTCCCATCTGGGCTCTCTGGAAAACATTGTGCGGCCACTGCCCCACGGTGGATAACGGGGGGCTCTGCAAACACAAACTAGGTGCCCCATCTTACCGCATCTCTTGCAGATGGCATCTCTGAATTGGCAAGATGCCCGGAGGTGAGCTCCTCCGCAGCTATAGCAGGCCACCACCACCCCCGCTTTGTGGCCTCTCGTTTGTTCTCCATCCAGAAAACGTCTTCACCTCGTAATCTCCCAGTTCCTTTTCCTCGGCTGGCGGGGACCCCGGTACTTCTGCAACAGCCTTAACCTGGACTGGCATAGGTTGTGGATGGATGGCCACAAGGGTGCGGGTGGAAGTTTCTGCTGCTCTGGCCATACCCAGAGCTATCTTCTGGGTCAGGTCTTCTTTGGATTACAGCCGTTGCTGTAAATTACTATCTCGGACTCCTTGTACGAATTGAGTTAGCAGAACATTTTCCAGGAATGTATCAAATTGACAGTGTATGGCCGCTCGCCTCAAAGCTGTCTCGAAGTCATAAATCGATTCCCCTTCCTTTTGGAAAGTTCCAAAAAAATGGTATCGGCTTACCACTGTTGACGGAGTAGGGTCGTAATGCTTCTGCAGCCTTTCCTTCAGGGTAGCCCATGAAATGGCATCTGCGGTCTCGGATTTGGATAGGGACACAGCAACTTCGTAAACTCGGGGGCCACAGTGGCTCAGGAACAAAGCCTTCTTCCAAATGTCTGGAAAGTCTTGGAAACTGTTGGCCAGCATGAAGCATTCGTAGCGGCCCATGTAGTTCTCCCACGACTCATTTGCAGGGTCGGCTGGAGGCTGCGACGCATTCGCTATTTCCGTATTCAGCGTTTACCAGCGGTTGAATTTCGCGCCTTGATGCTTTTCTCCTTTGTTCCACGGCGTTTGGATTTTGCGCCGCTTGCTCAGGTACTTCCAGCCTTGCTGCTAGCCTCCTTTGTTCTGCGGCGTTTGAATTTCACGCCGCTCGCTCTGGTACTTCCGGCCTGGCCTCTGCGTCTTGCCAATGCACTCTCTCTTCCTCTCGGAATCTAATTCTCTCTGGATCCCACCCTTGTCGCCAAGGTTAGATTCCGAGAGGGAATGAGAGGCGGCAGACTCGTAAGTGCCTTCAGCTCATTGATTGTAGTGTAGTACAGCTCTGGCAAGCCGCAAAAAAGGCTCCAGTTTAAATAGAGCGCCCTTTAAACTGGGAGCCAATCAGTGAGCTAGGAAAACCAAACAATCAGGAAAGACCTGCTTGGTCGGACTGGAGTGAAGACTGTCATTCAATACATTACATAAATCAACAAAGCTGCATGTTATTGCCTATGGAGTAAAATTGGATTTACCAGGCCAAAGTAGGCAAAACTGGGTGATCGGTTGTTTTCTGGGTGACAGACAAGAAACAAAAGCAAATAGTTCCCCTGGAATACCAGAGGGTATACCAGAAAGTTTATAATAGAGACTGGATGTAGTTTTAGTTTATTGTGTTTTGTGTTTGTGTAGGGGGAATTGGCCCATGGTATTCTCTGAGCTTGGTTGTTTTCTTGCAAACATTTATTATCCAAACTAGGTAACACAATCAGTGTTAGTAAAGAATGGGATTTGTTTTCAGTTTATACTTTAATGCAGTGGTTCCCAGCTTTTCTGACTTTGCAGACTGGTGATGGGGGGAAAGAAGGAGATGATTTTGCACACACAACCTAATCCCACACATGCACAAATGGAGCTTTGTACACTTGCCCATTGCTTGCATGGCCCAATTTCCAAAGGGGGTTGGGAACCGCTATTCTAGTGGCTTGTCCTGTCAGTGTTTGTGGGCATAGTTTTGCTTCTTGGGTTGGGCTTCTTTGATTGTTTCTTTGGTTGGGCTATTTCTTGTTAGTTTGTTTGGCAATTCCTTGGAATATTGTTTACTGCTTGATTGTTGGTCTGGTGTTAAACTTGGACTTAATCTATGCTCCTCTGAATGTAGATTGCTGATGGGGACGTGTTTTGATCTTTTTGTTCCCTTTTTGGCTTGTTCATTGTCTTTTTTGCATAGTATGTAGATTATGTCTATGTCTATTGATTGCTAATTTGTCAGAGTGCCAGGCTTCTAGAAATTTACTAGAATTTTTGGACTTAGTTTGGTCTAAGATAATCACATTTTCCCAGTTGAAACTATGGTTGAGTCTGCCATATGTTATGAAATTCAAGAGTTTTTATCATGTCTTCTGGCTGCTAGTTGGCGTTCATAGATACATTCTGCTAGCCTTCTATTTGTTCTATGAATTGGCTGTTGCAGTCATTACACTATATGTTGTAGATGACTCCTTTTTTTTCCTTCTGGGATGTCTGGGTCTTTTGGTTTGTTTAGGATATTTGGGGGGGGGGGCTGTAATTGATTTTGTAATATTGGGATTATGTGTGCGTATAATA
>JANHGD010005506.1:44932-65347 GCA_027560375.1 Imantodes cenchoa | reverse complement strand
GGGCGGTATATAAATCAAATAAATAAATAAATAAATAAATAAATAAATAAATAAATAAATAAATAAATAAATAAATACTGATTTAGAACAAACTTCACAGATTCTTGAAATCCATAGGTTGTGTGCTTTTGAATGTCAGTTTCTGGGGAATAATAAATTGCAGAAAGTTTTTGCAATTGTATTTTGCTTGTGGGCTTCCCAGAGGCATCTGGTTGACCACAGTGGGAAACTAAGTGATGGATTTGATCAGTGTGTTTTTGCAGAGTTATTTTTATCTAGGTTCAAAGTATGGTGGAAGTGTAAAGATAGAAGATGCGTTTCATAAGACCAATATTTCAAATTCTTAAAAAAAGATGACAATGGTGGTTTTGTTTTTTGGTTTCGTATCAGTTTTTGGCACCACCAACGTAACAACTATATTAGTTGGATGGCTGTTCAGTGAGAGGTGTATAATTAGCTAATTTTTTTAAATGTTTTTAATAGACTTTACATTTGACAAATGTAGACTTTGGGAACTTTTGGGGAAGACATAGCAACTGAAAATGAAGAGCCAGCAAGTAGACTGGCTGTTTATAATTCCTCTCTGGACAAGAGAGGATTTGAGATCGTTCACATGTTCTCCATACAGTTGCTTCTCATAAGGAGACTGCAACATAGCAGTGTGTAGTTGATTTGAGCTCTGGGAGATGAGGGAATAACTCTCTTTTTTGCACAAGTCACTGTTAGTACTTTCAGACTGGATTGCATACTTATTTTCTACTACCTTCAAAAATGGCTTTGTTAACTGCTTTAGATTGATGGGTATTACATCACTGGATGTGTTTCTTTCAATCTTAGTGTAAAAGTGTTGAATACAAGCTTAAGGACTTAATTTTTTATTCTTTGGGAATCAACAGCAAAATGGGTGATTTGAATTTTGATTTTGGAACGTTACAAAAAGAGAATGATCCAGATAGATATGAAGGTTGGATACTAGGGGGAACCAGAAGGAACTAATTATTACAATTAAAGGAGAAGAATGCTTAAATGGAGCAAAATATTTTAACATTGGAAATATTGAGGGTTATTTTTGAACAACGAACCCAGAAATTAATTTTAAGTGGGTTTGCCTTTTGAGTGTGTTTAAAAAAAAAAAAGAATGAGACCGATCTGAAAATGGATTTTAAAATGACAGGGTACAAGAATGGTGTAGAAAAGGATACTGTCATCAAAAAGAAACTGGCCGATGTCTTAATGAAAAGGGATATATACAAATGACATATCAGAAGAGTGATTTGGATAACTTTCATATATTGGGAGACCTGTTAAAACTAAAATACTTTGTGAAAAGGGGCAAAGGAAAAATGAAAGGAAATTAAGTACTGGAACATTATTTGAAGGGATTAAAGATCAAGATTGTTAAAAGTAAAGGAAAGAAATATAAAATTAGTTAATTTGATCTCGGTTAAAATAAACATGTTGCTATTTCTGGTAATATTTAATGGACCTTTGGTGATCAGAACTGAATGAGAAAGCTTTAAGGATGGATATATAGGTAAGACATGAGATATGAAAGCCAGTTTGGTGACTTGGTCCAGTCGCTCAGTCACAGTCCAACCCACCTTACAGGGTTGTTGTAAGGAAAATAGAAGGGAGAAGGTGTGTTGGATATGTTCGCTGTCTTGAGTTGGGTGTAAAAATAATAAAGGTGTGATATAAATTAAAAAACAAAAATATGGGAAGAAGAAATAATTTATTATATTTTAAGATAAGGAGATGAGTTATTAAAGTTGTTCATACCTGTGATGAAAAGGGAAGCCATTTCTTTGTTTACTACATTCTCATTTTTTCTGTCTTTTTAATTTTTTTTTTGTTTTTATTCTCCATAGTGGGTGGAGCTATTTATTTATTATTAAAATTTATAGGCTGCCCAATCCTGAGGGACTCAGGGCGGCGTACATGAGTAGAAGTAAAAACAGAAATACATATAACAAGATAAAACAAGCCCCCCAAAAACATTAGTTAAAATACCCATACATACTACATCAATACGGGGCCAAACATCCAGGTGTAAAAATTATTGGCCCCAGGCCTGACGGAAGAGCCATGTTTTCACGGCCAACTGGATTCCAGGTCTGTCCGAATCTGAACGATTTTATCCATCAGATACTGAACGAATTCCTCAGCTCTGCCCTGTAAGAGTTCTTCACTACCCTCCACTTTAAGAAGGGAGCACGTCATCCTAAACAGTGCTGCTGGGCGAGAATCTGTGGATGCAATAAGAGCGGAAAAATGAAAACGTTTTGCCATCCTTATCCCTACTAGGTAAGTCCTAATATAGGCTCTTAACAGCTTTACTGGACCTCCACCTTCGCTCTAGGTGTCTCTTTTGGCGTTTCATCTCCCGGAGCTCCTCAGTAAACCAAGGAGCCCTCCAAGATCCACTGTTTCGGAAAGGCCGCAAAGGCTCAATCTGATCGATTGCCCCCACCGCTGCCCGATGCCAGGCCTCCGCGAGGGTATCAGACAGATTGTGTACCAGGGCTTCAGGAAACTCCCCAAGCTCCTTCTGGAACCCTTCAGGGTCCATTAGGTGCCTGGGCAGAACCTCCTAATCAGTTCCGCCTCCCTGCGGTGGAGGAGTGATGTGCAGAAGTCGAGCCTTAGTAGAGAATTGGTAGAGAATGATCTGACCATGCGAAGGGTGAAATGACTATATCCCTCAAAACCAGATCATTGCTCCACTGTCCGGAGAGAAAAACTAATTCAAGTGTGTGCCCCCCCTCGTGAGTTGGACCATCAATTACCTGATTCAGGTCCATGGTTGTCATAGAAGCCATGAACTCCTGAGCAGCATCCTAGGTGGTTGCTAGAGATGGTAAATTGAAGTCCCCCAGAACCATAAGCCTGGGGAACTCCAACGTCAGATCCGCTACCGCCTCGAGCACACCAGGCAGGGCCGAAGCTGGGAGGCAGGTATGTCAACAATAGGCCCACCTGAACCCCAACGTCCAACTTCACAAGAAGTGACTCATACTCGACAATCTCCGGAGCAGGGAGTCCACGCGGGCAGAAACTCTGCGAATCATCCATGATGGGTTTACTTCATCCGTCAGCCAATGAGGACTGAGTTTGTTAAATTAGAAAAGTCCACCTCTGTTTCTAAGGTCCGCTTTTGACTCAATCCTCAAACTGACAGGACATTTGGTCAAGCTCTCCCATCCTGGATAACAGCTCTACTCCTTAGTTGGACAGCTAAAAGTCTTTTTCATCGGATTCATCATACTATGAGTTTTCTCCCCCAGTGTGCTCTTCAACCATCTCGAGCCACGGGATAGAGACACAGCGGCAAAGGGAGCCTTGACTCCAGCCGCCAGGGCCATAGCCTCTAAAAAATGGGGGAGAGAAAAGTCACCTTTCACCCTCTACCCGCCTGACCCACCTAGGAACCATTATCATTTCTCTGCAGTGTAGGGTGTACCATTCCCAGGAGCTTCAGGACAGCATTTGTGAGCTGCTTTCCTCAGTTCTGCAGCAGCGCAGGTTCCCTTGTGACTGCTGTCAACGCTCTTGGACAAAATGATTTCTAACATCAATATTACACCTTGGGCATGCCTACACTCCAGAGACTTGCAATGGTTTCTTTTACTGTTCCAGAGATTGGGAAGAAGCTCCTTAACCACCAGGGTCCTGGTTCCCCCAGAGGCCCGCTGCTCCTTTCTCTGGTGGACATCGCCGGCCATTCCAAAGGGCAGTTTGTTCCACGAACCACACAGACTTGTACTCACTACAGACACAGGTCTGTTGGGTTGGAGGGCTAACATTTTAACAGCCATGACCCAGGGTCGCTGGACTGTGATAGTCGACATTCAGCATCAACCAGCTGGAGCTGCGTGCCATGTATCTGGCCCTTCAGGAGCTGTAGCTGCTGACATTGGGGGAGCATATTCTAGTCCTTATGGACAATGTCTCAGCCAAGGCCCATATCAACAGGCAGGGGGGTACCAAGCCCTGTACCCTGATGATGGCAGCCAGGACACTGGTTCATTGGGCAGAATGCTATCTTCTGTCAATCTCGGCAGAACACATCTCCTGGGTGTCCAATGTTCGGGCGGACTGGCTCAGCCACTCAGGCAGAGTGGCGCCTTCACCCGGACATTTTCCACCAATTGTCAACTAGGTGTGGCCGGCCAGAGGTCAACCTCTTCGCCACCCCCAAGAATGCCCAATTGCCAAGATTCTTCACCAGATTCAGGACCCAAGGGGCAGAAGGGACTGATGCACACCACAGTGCCTGGTTGTCCGGGTTACTATATGCTTCCCCCCTCTACCCCTCCTCCCCAAGGTCGTCAGGAAGATTCTGGAGGAGAGGGCAGAGGTTCTGCTTCTGGCCCCCCATTGGCTGATGAGGGCCTGGTTTGTGGACCTGATGTCATTATCGGTGTGCTGGGGGATCCCAATGACAGACTCAGTGCTCAGCCAGGAGGCTCCAACTGACCGCCTGGCGCTTGAGTGGGGCACTCTGAGCCACCACCAGCTCTCCTCTACTCAGCAACATGGCAGACATTTTGCAAGTGGTGTTCACGGGTGGGTTGCTCACCTGTTCAATTGTCAGTGGTGATACTTCTTGAATTTCTGCAAGAGTGACTTGACAAGGGTCTTTCGCCGAACACCATCCAGCAGCAGGTAGCAGCCCTTTCTTCCATGTTAGCCTGTGGCTTGTTGGAGTCTCTGCCACAACATCCTATCATACGCCACTTAATTAGAGGAGCCACCAACCTACGTCCCCCTGATGTTCATAGGTTTCCCACCTGGGACTTAATGAAGGTTTTACGCTCGCTGACAGGGACGCCAAATGAACCTCTTCACTCGTCTTCCCTTCGCTTCCTTACCTATAAAGTAGTGTCCTTGTTGGCAATTACATCGACCAGGAGAATCTTGGAGATTGCTGCCCTTTCTGTTCGGAAGGACCTTTGTATTTTTCATTCTGACAGAGTGGTCCTCCTTCTCAATCCAAACTTTATACGAAAGATAAACTCCTGGTAACATTGGGCTCAGGAGATCATCCTCCCCAACTTTTGCCCTAATCCTTCCCGTGCCTTGGAGCACCAGTGGCACACCCTCGATGTCCGGAGGGTGATATATATATATATCAAATGCATGGAGATGCTGAGAAGGATGGGGGCTCTCTTCATCTCTTTCCATCCAACTGCTTTAGGCCGAAAGGTGACTCCGTACATGGTGGGAAGGTGGATCCTCAGCGCTATCGCGAGAGTGTATGAATTATTGTCCTTACCATGTCTGGCAGGGGTCACTGCACACTCCAAATGTAGTGTGGCAATGATGGCAACCTGGTCCACCCAAGCTTCTCTTGAAGAGGTCTGCAGAGCGGCCACCTGGTTGTCGCCATCATCTTTCGTTCGTCATTACAAAATTGACATTTTTGCTTCGGCAGATGCTGCCTTTGGTCGCCGGATGCTCCATAGAGTGCTTCCACAGTAGTAGCTGTGGACCAGAATAGACCCTTCCATCGAACACTTAGCTTTGGCATGTCCCATCATGGATGATAGCTATGGAGAAGGGTGTTGGTCTTACCTGATACACTCCTTCTTGTAGGGTGGAGCTTTCATCCAGCCCCACACATTGACTGTCTGGTCCATGTGGAGGGCCTTTTGTTTCCAGGGACATTGTTTTCGGGAGACCACATTGAACACTGTTACTGATGACCACACCTTGAGTCTGTGCTTCGTCTTCGTCAAAAGCAGGCCTTAGAGACAGAGGCAGACTTTTCTAATTTAACAGACTCAGTCCTCATTGACTGATGGACGAGGTCAACCCATCGTGAATGATAGCTTCACCCTACGAGAAGGAGCATATCAGTTAAGACCAATGCCCCTTTTCTGCACTTTCTATTTTTATTTTATTTTTCTTGGTAGTAGTTTTTATCTTTTAATTATAATTTGTAATAACATTACTATAAAAAAGATAAATGCAGGCTTTGGTTCTGCCTATCCCCATAAGCTTTGATTTGCCATTGATTCCCTGCAATGCTGCTCAGAATAGTGGACGTAGCCATGCATAGTGAAAGTCAAAGTTAATTTGTATCTGTTGCGTTTTCCAAAAGGAAACAGATGGTTGTAATATTTGAGTTTGTCCCCTTTCCAGATAGTATAAGGTACGTTGATTTACACTCCTTTGTTTTTTTACAGACTCCTACAACCTTCCCAACCCTGTACCCTTCAAATATGTGGGACATAGAATCAAAGGCAAAAGGGGGCCTTGAACATTATTTGGTCTCTTTCCCCACTCACTGCAGGAATCCACTGCTGTAGCATCACTGACAGATGGCTATCTAACTTGTTTAAATCCTTGCAGTATAAAAAATCCTGCCTGTTCCCAAAGCAATCTATGTTTATTATTAGGATTTTTTTCCTGATGTCCAACTGAGATCTACTTCCTCATAACTCTTTTGGTGTTCTGCAATAATTATGAACAGTTCTTCATCTCTTCTATATTATACCTATTCAGAAATCCTATTACACTCTGTGCCTCCATGAATCCCTAATAAGACCCTTGCCACCAGCCCCTGCTTTGTCTTGGTTTCTTTCTGGATAGGCTCCAGTTTCTTAGAGACCATCCTAATTTGTGGTACTGAGAACTGATTGCAATATTTTAGGCACAGTCTGACAAATGCAGAATAAAGAAGAACAATGACTTTTGACTTCAATCATCATAGTTCCTTAGCTAGCATTGGTATTGGCTGTGCTCGCATTGTAGATGTAAGATTTTCAGTTCAAAACCCCAGATTAGGGATCTTGATATAATAATAACAACAACAACAACAACAACAACCCACGACGTGACATCGACAGGTTGTACCTACCAAGAAGAATAGGGGGCAGAGGGCTATTGCAAATCCATCGAACTGTAGAAGAAGAGAAACAAAGTTTGAATGACTATGTGAACCAAAGTACAGAAAAATTGCTGCAGGCTGTGAAAACGGAGAACATTATTAAAACAATAAAAACAAAGACAGATGACAAATTAAATAGATGGTAAACCAAAGCATTGCATGTACAGCACTTGAAAAACATTGAAGGAAAATGTGATGACAGCTTTACATGGGCATGGCTTAAGAGGGGAACCATCAAGAAAGAAACGGAAGATTTAATACTTGCTGCTCAAGAACAAGCACTACAAACTAATGCCATGAAAGTGAAGATACAAAAATCCACAGACAATCCAAACTGCCGACTTTGCAACGACAAAGTCAAAACTGTTTCACATTTAATATGTGAATGCAGCAAAATCGCGCAAACTGATTATAAAGCTAGACACGACCGAGTTGCTAAATTAATCCACTAGTCATTATGTAAAAAATATGACTGACCTGTATCCAAAAAGTCATGAGAACATAAAGTGGAAAAAGTTATCAAAAATGAGAAGGTGAAGATCTTGTGGGACTTTCAAATATAGACGGATCGCCATTTGGAACACAACACGCCAGATATCACAGTTGTCGAAAATCGAAACATATAATTTATTGACATTGCGGTACCAGGAGATGCCAGAGTTGAAGAAAAAGAACTAGAAAAAAATCACAAAATATCGCGACCTGGCCATCGAAACTACGCAATTATGGATGAAACATGTAACAGTGATACACATTGTCATTGGGGCACTTGGTACATATCAACAAATTGCAGCTTCCTGCAATAACACCAGCAGAACTGCAAAAAATTCTGCTACTTGGAACATCATACATCTTAAGAAGGTACTTGGTTGATACCTAGGACGCTGGCAGCAACCCGTATCAACCACTAGCACCAGTCAATGGTATTTGTGATGCATTTTTGAAAGTTCAGTTGACTGAGTTTCATGTTTAATGACAATGAAAATAATAACAATAACAATAATAGTATATATAGGATGCTGGCAGCAACCCATATCATCCATCAGCACCAATGTGCTGTGATGTTTAGTTGACTGAGTTTCATGTTTAATTAATAAAATAATATAATAATTAATTAAACTCATCATTTTGCCTATATCTCTTTTATCCCAAATACTTATGAAAACATTTATAATATCTCTTTTATGCAAGTAATGTGTGCATGCTTGCTTGTGTGTCCAATGATGACATAATTTGAAGTACAAGGATGACCTATTTTCCCACTTTCTGCTTTCAAGAAGAGGTGGGTTTATGTGGGGGAAATAATTAGGCATGGTTCAGCCCCTTTCTTATTAACCAGTCCACCATCCACTTTTACTTTTCAGATTTTATGGTGAAGCAATTAAAAGCAACAAGCAATCTTTCCTGGAAAAATTGTTAAGACAAAGCTAACTGGTCTACAGCTCTGTAATCTTGTAGGTTATATATAGTAGTTGATTTTCCAAAATTATCCCAGAACATTACATTTGTAAGAGGATGTACATTTTTTCCCTTTACGGTCATATTTTTCTAGAAGTAACATGGCTACATTTCCCCTCACCTGCAGAATTCATAGCTTTATCGTTCAGTTAAACAGTATTAAACATTATTGTGGTAATACGGGATATTTTAAAAGATTTTGTGTTCAGTGTTCACATCAGTTTTTCTTAAATTCTATTAATGACCTCTTCTTCCATTCTAATAATTTTTTAATTTGTGTTTCTCACTATAGCTTAACATAAAAATTAATATTTCAATATTTTCAGACTGAAGGAAAAGTAAATCTTCATCCCTATATAAACATAATAAGGAAACATGGATCTAAGTAGAGTTCTTTAAGTTCAGTTACTTGGGAACAATATAGATTGTTCTTGCTTAGCAAGGTTGATTACCAATAGCACTTATGTACTACTTTGGAGCCCTCTCTAAGTGGTTTACAGAGTCAGCATATTGCCCCCAACAATCTGGATCCTCATTTTACCGACCTCGGCAGATGGAAGGCTTAGTCAACCTTGAGCCAGTGAGATTTGAACTGATTCATGACCATTTGAAGTTATAACAGTCTTTTTAAAAGGCTACTTATAAGCCATCCTTGAAGTTACGATTGCTGCATAGCACCACCACCATTTTGGCCTCATTACTGCATTTTGGGCATTTATCAACCATCTCACATTTGGGGGCAATATGCTGACTCTGTAAACCACTTAGAGAGGGCTGTAAAGCTCTGTGAAGCGGTATAAAAGTCTAAGTACTGTTGCTATTTACAAGCGGTTGGCTCGTCCTGTGGTCAGATTATCATGATTTGCTATGTTTTTGCCATTTTCCATTTACAGTGTGTAATGAGAAATATCTTCTCCAACCATATCTTAGTGGCATGTTTTTGTTGAAAACATATTACCAGATGCCTGCCAAGTTGGCTTGCATCTGCTAGCCAATGATTGTTTGTGGTATCAAAAAACTCACCACGTTTTTCTGAGTTTTCAAATTTACAGAAAGGTTGAAAACATGAATGGTGACCCATCTATCTTTGTGCTGAAATGTAATAGCTAAGAACTAGGAGTCTCTTCCATAGCTTAGAAGATAAAACTAGAATTTAATTTATTCCATACTATAGAGAGATGAACTCTTACCACTTGTAAGCTGGTGAGAGGGGTTGTGGATGCTTTGATGTGTCAGTGCAAAACACTGTAATATATAAAACTGTCCTTAATCCCTATTATGTTATTGACCTATATAGATCAAGCTATTTTCTGCTAACAGTAGCTAAGATTTTCTGGCTAGACCTTTGCGGGGAAACACAAATGTCCTTATAAAGGCATATCTCTACCCCCTCATACGTTGTTTGTTTTGCATACCACACTATTTTTTCCTTCCATTCAGTTGTGTCCGATTCTCAGAGACTGCCTGGACAAATGTACAGAATGTACATATAATGTCTTGAATAAACTGCAGTTAGCAAAGTGGACCTTAACATGCTAAACTTAAACCAGATAAACCCATATAATACAGCTTACTGTAATATGTGAAGTCAGTCTTTCAACATAAGTACGAGATGAATGCTGCATGTGGCTTTGAATATGCTTCAGTGAATCAGTGTGGGCATAGGATCATGTCTAAGGAAGACAAGAAGCCTAATTACGGTGTGTGTGTGTGTGTGTGTTTGTGTGTATATAGATGTGTGTGTGTGTGTGTGTGTGTGTGTGTGTGTGTGTGTGTGTGTGTTTGTGCTGAGTCATCTTGGTGTGCCCAAATATGGGAGGAAACGTCACAAGTTTCCACATCTCCCTTAATTTTCATTTATCAGCAAAAAAATATTACATACATACATACATATATACAAATATAAATATAAATATAAATTCTGGTTTAGGGAAACTGACTTGGGAAGAGTTTCTTTTCATCTTTCTTACCAGCCCTTCTTTGAATCCCTTTCTCATGTATGCCCAATCCATTACTGAGCATTCTCTCTTCACTACTTGATGCTCAAACTAGCAAAATCCTAATTAATGTTGGGTCAAGTTTGTTTTCAAACCAAAGACCAGCATCAAGATTGAAAGCTGATTTAAGTCACTGGCTTAAGATCAAAGGATGATTAAAATCGACTAGTATTCCTTCAAGGTGCACATTGAAATAAAACATGATTATCACTGAGCAGACATGGAAATGGACAGAGGGAAGCAGGCAGCATGACTTTTCAGGTAGAATGGACTTGTCAAACTCAGGTGAGGCAACTGCACCTCCCCCCGCCCTTATTGGAAGAGGCAGAATCTTCTGGGAATTCTGTGTATACTGTACAATTTCCTGTTGAACTTGGAGGTTATTTTCCTCAGAGTAGGAAAGCTCTGTAGTGGTTGCTTGATTCCTCTATGCTCTGCTGTTTTCATTTGAAGAAAGGCAGAAGCAATTATGGCTTTCTCTTAACAGGGAGCTTTTTAAAGGTCTTTTTCACATTCTGGAGACATGTCCTTACTGTTATCAAAAGATTCAGAAGAAATTTTAAAAATTATATTGCTAGTGGAGTGGCAGGCAGATCTAAGTGTTCCTTTGCAGGAATCTAAAACTGTGTCTCCGATTCATTCTTTATGTTTCATACTTGTCCCTGAAAGACCTTTTTCTAGGGCAGATTTCATACCAATGCAAAAATCTTTATTCCTCAGTTTTGCAGTGCTGCATATAAAAAGGAATGAGCTTTAAGGATTAGCCTGCAATCATCTGACCCTTCATGTTTTGTCTTAAATTAGTTTCTTCTTCCCCTCTGGCTGACACACACGAAATTGCATATCAAAAATTAAAAAAAATAGATTTTTTCCCCTAATTCAACCACCCCCATACTCAACTGAGATACCTTCTTTTATTTCTGATACACTATTAAAGTGAGGTGCTGATGGCCACAGCTTGGAAAGAGTGCTTTGGTTGGTTTTCAGTGGCATGCCTGGAACATATGGTGGATGTTGTCACTTTAGCCCTCTGTGGGGGTATTGAGTCCTTTTCTCAAGATATGGGGAGTAAGGATGGTAGTCTTTGGTAAAAGAGTATTTCCCATATATGTTGGAGCCATTGCATTATGTGTGGTTTTGGGTTAGTACAATTATCTTCTGTTTCAGTAATTTAAGGAAGATACTTAGCAAACTTCATCTGACTTAGAGCTGTGGTGGCGCAGTGGTTAGAATGCAATATTGCAGTCTAATTCACTGCTCACTCCAGGAATTTGATTCTGAGCGGCTCAAGGTTGACTCAGCCTTCCATCCTTCCAAGGGCGGTAAAATGGAGACCTAGATTGTTGGGGGCAATACGCTGACTCCGTGAACCGCTTAGAGGAGGCTGTAAAGCCCTGTGAAGCGGTATATAAGTCTTAAGTGCTATTGTTGGTATTACTTCATTTTAACAAGATAGGTGTATTTTGTACTCTTGTGTCTCTCCTTCCAGTGTTGTTACTTTAGCAGAAAAGTACTTGGGCAGCACCAACAAACTGTCCCACAGCTCAATGTACAGAGAGTCTTTTATGATTTTTAAAGATGTTTGGCCTATAGAAAGCCAGAAGAATGATGCCATGATGCCTTTGTTCTGGACAGGCCTACTGTGCCAGTTGAGCTTTTGGAAGAACTTTGAAGGGCAAAATGGATGCCCTAAAGATTCAAGAACTCATATTTAGGCGACCTCTGTGTTCTGGGAAGATTAAAATTAGATGCCCATTTCACCCATTAAATTGTGAAAATGCTGATCCTATCCACTGGTTTAGTAAAAAGATGATCCAAGACAGTGTATCCCTTTTGTCGTTGGCTTTTGCAATGCAGGATCTTGGAAAAAGAATACACTCAGGTTTGGGGCATATTTGGAAGTGGCAGTAGTTGTGGATAGCTTGTAGTTGAATCCTCAGGCTTACATATGGTAGATCTCTCCTTTGCAGGTCCCTCCTGTGGAAACAATTCCTCAGGTAAAGAAAGAAAAGCACAGTACCCAGGCTGCTAAGAACAGGGCCAAGAGGAAACCTCCCAAAGGAATGTTTCTCTCTCAGGAAGATGTGGAAGCCGTGTCTGCCAACGCAACCGCTGCCACCACTTTGCTCAGGCAACTGGATATGGAGCTCGTCTCCATCAAGCGACAGGTATGTGTTTTCTCCTGGCAACAGAGCGAGGCTTCTTTTTAATCATCTGATACATATTTTAAACAATCTCAACTTCACAGCTCCCTGGGAGGATTTATAGCTTGGGTGAGATGTTTTGCATCAGGATGAGACCTGATTAACAAGCTGTCAGTTGCAGTACATTTTAGAGGAGAATTATTTCAACTTGGCTTTCTATTTACAGTGCAGCAAGATGAATTGCCAACTTCCTGTATCTTGCTCAGGACGTCATTACGGATTTCCATAAATCAGTTTCCATGTTTCTCCACACTTTGGGCTTTCTAGTTTCTGAAAACTTTCATACCAGTAATCAATTATTTTATTGATTTCCATCTAAATTCTAATTCTCCACATTCAAGTATAAAATGTTAGAATATTTTTCCTCTGCCTTACCACTTCTATGCAGCCAGCTTTTATTCTTCTATTTCTTCTATTGGTTAGAAGATCACTGCACTGGTCGTTCATTTGGTCCCATGAGCATCCACTTAACCATATCCATGTAACAGTGATCAGTTCCTTTTATATTTGCCACATTGTCTGTTCTATTTGACATTTTGAAAGATTATTTTAATTTTAAAAGACATTTAAATGTAAAACTGTGGATTTTAAAATACAACTTCAACCTTCAGCATGACCAGTGTCAGAAGTTCCACTGGCAGGTAGATACCGGTAGATAGCTTTTATTATGATCAGATGTTGGGAAAAATTTATTTTATCTTCATAAAATAAAAATAATGAGTGACAACAGTTCAGAGGGTGAGTTAGGGTTGTTTTTTTTTAAATGCTGTGATGTTCAAAAGAAAGACATAGGCAAGCAATGGGAACACAATCATTTTAACAATGTAAGGGTTTTGTTGGGAATCATCCAATTTAGTATCTTTTTTTTTTACAAGTATCAACATTAGAAAGTCCCCAAAGAGGCTAAGAATGAAAGAGCCTATTCCCCATTATTGCTACTAAGTTATTGGATGTTTGGGTGGGAGGGGAAAAAGGACAAGACCCCAATCATAGTTGGGGAGGGAACTGTGGTTTTTGTAGAAATGGGGGCTCTAGTTTAAATTATTGGGGGGGGGAATAGATAATATTCCTCCCACCAATGTTTTTGAGAATATTTGAAATTAGATCAAATTTTATGCAAACTTTGTATATTATCCATACTGAAAGAGGAACTTTTCTTTTCAGATTCAAAATATCAAACAAACGAACAGCTCTCTGAAAGAGAAACTTGAAGGGGGAATTGAGCAATATAGGTTACCAGAGGTAAGTTTGTGTTCTAATGGGGAAATTATGTTTTCTTCCTTCTTTTCTGAAGTTTACAGAAGGGCACCTGATTAAGTTGATCAAATTTGCCATTTATCCCTATAATTACATTGGGCTGCAGTGGTCCCTCAGGAGCTTCTGAGGCCCAGTGCAATTTGGGAATCACCCCAGTTCCTTTTCTAGCTCCGGTACTGGAGTTAGGATGAGGAGAAGTGCACAGCTCGCAGTCGGGAAGATACAGTCCAGATGCCCTCAAACTTTGACTTGGTTGACAAAGCCAACCCGTGCATGGACTCTGGTAGCTAACTTTGTGCTAAAATCATTTATCCCCTTTTTCCTTTCTGCTGTTATAAATTAAATGTTGTTAACTAAATAATAGACTACCTCTATAATTTCATTTGAAAAGAGAATAAAAAAAACATGCTGAGAAGAATAATGCAGGGTTTATTTAACAAATGACTGCTCAAGCAATGTATTCACAGTTTCATTTGTATACAGTTTGGGGGCTGAGGTTTAAAAGCACATCTGTTATCTAAGTTAAATTATTCTCTTTATGTTTCATGATGCTTAGGTAACATTGAAATTTAATGCACGCTGGACCACAGATGAACAGCTTCTTGCAGTGCAAGGTATGGTGTTGCAAATATATTCCTGTCTGTAGGGAAGATGATCCTGTATCTTGATTTTCTGATGGAGCATTTCCTCATTGGCCGGTGAAATAATTCTCCAGATTTCTGCTTCTGACTCATGTCTTAGGGTTGATACTAACCTTGGAGACCTTGGAGAACTGCATTTACTCTAGGGTGGTCAGACTCATTCATGTTTGCATTGACAGTTTCCCATATGCCAGATGATGACTGACCCAAGTCCTCACATTCCAGTCATGATTGTTGGGTGAAGTGGATGGAATTTGACTGGACTATGCTAGGCTTATTCTTGTACTTCTGATGGTGTGTGTGTGTGTGTGTCTGTGTCTGTGTGTGTATTCAGTGTGCATATTTTAAACATGGGAATAGTTTTTCTCTGTGTGTGCTTGCACTCTATGCAAAATGTACCCAATTTCAGCCACTGCAGGCATATTTATAAGGGTGTGCTTACAAGAAGAGGTCCTTGTTTCTGCTTTCGTCAGGTTGTGGAAACACACATTAATGTAGAAATATAGCTCGGAGTCCCTGTGAAATCAGTCATTAGCATTCATTTATTTATTTATCAAATTTGTATGCCCAGGGGCACTGAGCGTATTTGAGAGGAGTCATAACTGGTTTGTCCAGGCAGAGGAGGCAAGTCTTCTCAAACCTGCATTCTGTTTTGCAGCCAGTGGTGCTGTTTTTATACCTATCTCTGATTCCCTTCTGAGAGCCCTGTTTCTCTTATTTGCCAGGAGAAATGTGAATGTCTCAGTGATAAGTTGAAATAGTACTCCCCTTCCTGCAATAGTGGTTGGCAACGAATCTGCAGGTAGATGGAATTGTGGCTGAGTAGATTCAAGTACAGCAACACATCTGATTGCGAGATGATACCACTAGCATTAATGCAGACTGTCAGGCCTGGAAGCCATCTTTTGCATTGGGCCTTCAGGCCTGCCACAATTACCACTGTGAGAAACTGGGAGGGGGGATTGTTTGGAGCATGGGTGATATGTAGTCATAATAACATTATTTTCTCAGAGAATCAAGGCTGTCTTGCCCTGCACCTGGAGGGGAGCGGTTAGGAAACATCTCCAGTTGGCACAGTGTCGTGATTGGACCATGTGATGGACTTGTGGGTGTTGGGCAGGGTCTTGAACTTTCTTTTGGGTGGGGAAAACTTGGAAGCTTTCAGATTCAGGTTTCCCCAGATGTGCTAATATGATATCTGTAATCAAATGGAACTTTGAGGAACCTCATGCCTCGGAGTTTTCTTTCGTTGAGGGTATTACTTGGAACCCTGACATTGACTAGGAAAGGCAGGGCATCGTCAAGGCCATAGGATTTTGCCATTGAAGAAATGCAGTGGTGGCATTTGGATCTTGCTCACAAGATGCCAACAGGAAAGGAGAAACTTCTGGAGTAAGAGGTATATTAGCCACTTAAACAATCACACACAATTGTAAAAATCCAGCCAGCAAGTCTTGAAATTGATAATCATACTATTTAATGATGTTATTATTGAGATTTACATAAATTTAGTAATTTCAGGGGATCATGCCCAAATTTGAGAAGCCCTGTATTAATCAATTAAATATTTTAGGAATAGGATAGTTGCTTGTGCTGTTAATATTTTGTTTCATTTTAAAATGATTTTGAAATGTTTAAACCAAGAATGTGAACATACTCATATAGATGGAATAGAAAAATGTACCAAACAGATTAAAAAGGAGAAATAATTACACAGATTACAGAGTTTAGTTTTCTTGCTGATCTTTTTTTAAAATGAACAATTAACATTAAAATCACCATATTCATCTTGCCTCAATATGAAGTTTTTCATCATGAGAACAACATACTAGATAGCATATTAAATTCCTTGGGCTAACCAATGGTGAAGTCCTTCACAGTACTCTTGATGTTTGATGGTGTATCAAGTTTTCAGGATTGCTTCAATTTTAAAAGATTGTTGCTGGGTTTTAATTTGTTTTTAACATTGTTCACCAGCTAGGCTTTTGAATTGGATGGCTTTAAATTAATTTATAACTATCATTTTATTTACTCTTTAGGAGAAGCAGTGATAAGCAAAGTACACAAAAGAAGAAAGAAGGGGGAGGGGGAATCTCAAAGTGTGTGATAAGAAAAATTAAAAGGAAATCTATATTTGGCCATAAGAAATATCAAATATTTTCAAACTTATAGTTTTAGTAACGTAATTGGTTTAATTGGTTTTATGATCAGTGTAAATTGTTAATTTTATTGTAGAGTTGTCTTGCATGAGATTGGTGGCCATGTTTGATAAATAAAATAATAAATAAATAACCATATTGAGGCAGAATCTTAAGAAAGCCAAGATTTATCACTCTTCTATAAACCTATAATTGGTTTAGAAACAGTATGACCCTTGATGTATCCCTTAAATTTAGTTGTTGACTTTGAAACTATAAATAGTATATCCATTCCATCTCAAGGAGGTTCATTTGCTGTGTCAATAAATTCTCTACAGCCATATATTTTTTGCAGTACTGTTGATGCAAATACACGCTCATCAAGTTTTATTCTGACTTCTCATTGAAGGTCACAAGGGGATCTAGGCTAAATTCTAACAGCCATGTCTACTGGATGGTCTTAAGCCATTCAAGCTACTCTAGCTCCCTGCATGCTTGTGAAAATGCATGCTACTCTGGAACGGACAGGATTCCTTAGTATGAGTTTGTCCTCTGGGCTTCAGAAATGGCACTGATAGATATGTTTTCTTTTGTAGCAATCAGGAAATACGGTCGTGATTTTCAAGCAATCTCTGATGTCATTGGAAACAAATCTGTGGTGCAAGTGAAAAACTTTTTCGTAAATTATCGGCGGCGTTTTAACATAGACGAGGTCCTACAGGAGTGGGAAGCTGAGCATGGGAAGGCTGAGACAAATGGAACCAGTACACAGAAACCTGTCAAATCCCCGGATACTACTATTAAAGTATCTGAAGAAGAAGATGAGGTAGTAGTAGATTTTTTTAATTACTTGAGAGCAATATGTATTTTTTGTCCCAAACTGGATTATAATGTTTTTGCTAGTATCAACTCTTTGGTTAGCTTTTGGATAACTCTACTGTATAACCACGCTGTTTGGAAATGGATATCATCACTTAAAGTCATGGTTGTCCCAGATGTGCTTTTACAAAAGGCAACTGGACTTTCTTGTTGTTTTTTTTCTTTGAAAACGTTTATTTCTCATCCAAGAAGCTTCTTCAGTTCTTGGATGAGAAGTGAAATGTTTTCAAACAAAAACAAAAGTCCAGTTGCCTTTTGGAAAAGCACCTTTGGGTCTCTCAGGAGTATATCGTAGTGCTAATCTATAAAATCTTCCTTTTCAGTCATATTTGCTCCCCTGATTTTCTTTTCATACTTTTAAAATATTTCGATGCATTCATAGTGTGGTTTTAGACTAATATTATTTACAGTTTTTAATTTATTTTGGCATTATTTACAATTCCATAAATATCCGAAGGAGGTGAAACAGAAATGTATAAATTTGTGCCAGAGGGACTAGTTTGACATTTGTGCTAACATTTTTTCCTCTTTCTCGCTTCATTGAAAATAATGCTTCTGACAATAGAACTTGGTGTTTCAGAATTCTATTTGTTATTGATTGAGAACTCCAATAATAGAATCTGAGGAGAGAGAGACTTATTAATTCATTGCTCTACATAACTATCTGTGAGTTTTCCTTTCTTTCAACATCTGCTGTTCTTTCTTAAACCAGAAATGAAATGAAGTAAAAGGAGTATGTGCGCGTGCATTAAAAATAATTTTAATTTTCTTCTATTGCAGGCTACTTCGGTTTTGGATGTCAGATATTCATCCACTTCATGAAAAACTCAGGTAGCCTGGAACAATGTTATGTTTGACTACTATGTTATCTGAAATATCAGGTATTAGCAAAACTTCGGACAGCCATCTGCATCATAACTCTGTGGACAAGCAGCTATTACCAAAAAAAGAAAGAAAGAAAAAGAGAGAGGACAGATCACAAATATAGGCAAACACTTCTGTTCCTGTTCTATATTTGCCTTAACTTTCTCCTCAATCTTCCCGACCAACCACCGATTCAATTTCTGCAACTCCTGGAACAAGCTCTCAGTTTTCAACACCATCAAGTTTTAAAGCATCAGCGACTTCTTGAACCATCTACATCCCTCTCTGTAAACTTTGATTAGCCAACATGGCTCCTTGTCATGCTCACAAATTACCTCCTGACAGCAGGGGCATTTCTAAAACATACTCTGTAGTAAGATAATAGTATGCATTTCTATATGCCCTTGTATGATTTAAACTTATTTTTATGATATAATCATTACTGATAAGGTAACCTTTTATTTTATTTTTTTAATGAGTGAGTTTTCTGTTAAGAAAAGTATTGTGTCTATGCTGATTAATCCTTTCCAAAGCGATGTCCTCCAGTGGTCCCAATACTTGGAGGCACACTTTGGGGAAAACTGTGCTGGTTGGTCTAGTAGTTTATTTGAAATTAATGATGGGGGGGTCGATGTGATTTTCAGAATAGAAAACAGATTTTTCCTGTGTCTTAATTCTGTTCTTATTGTCAACTCCTCCTTAGAAAACTCACTGATATTAATTGTGATTTTTATTATTATTAGAATTATAATGAACCTTTTTATTTAGTGCAAAAGGGAATGTGCAGTGTGTAACCTTGCTTTGATTCTATATATGCCTATACTTTTCCATTCAATGGACTTGCATTATAATCTCTAGGTTAGTAGCAAAATAAGTGACTTGATTGGATATTCAGGGGTTTAAGACATAGCAACAGCTTGTTCTAATTTGAGGTGCTTTTAGTCCGCTGCATTGGGGACCTTATGTTGTATTGAGGTGAGTGGAAGCTACCTCTTAGCTTTCCATGGTTAATTGCTGGTCTGGATCAGCAGTACAAGTAATCACAAACCCAAAATAGACTGTATCAGTACTTAAAATGCTTGTTGGCAAGTAATCTTCCAGTCATACATTTTATTCCATTTCTACCCAACCAATGGTTCTCCTCAGATGACTCTAGGCATTTGGCTTTGACAGCATGGGAGGTCCATTCTTCTGAAAGATGCACAGATGTGGGGAGTTTTAATCAGTGAGTTAGTTCTAACAATAGAAAGTTAAGTTAGTATTTTAATTGGACACGCAGCAATATTTTTCTCCACATTGATACCTTCTCAACTCAAATGCACAAATCAGATAAAAATGAACTTGTAACTACAGTTACTTTTTGAGTTCCTGAAGACAGTGTGTGAAATAATTTACCTCTAGCAAGTGATCTAACAGTTAACAGTTTCAAAAATGTTTCTTTACTCGCAGCTTATTATGTTAGGGTTTGCCTTTGTCAACTAGGATTGACTCACCTATTTACCAATTAATAATTAAATGTTGCAATGACACCACAACAAGTGTCAGAAAAACACCAGAAATTTTTGAGTTGGGTGAGCCTGGTCTGGGAATAACCATTAAGAAAATCTTTCTCTGTCTGTAAAAGGAGAAGCCATGGACAAGTCTTAAGAATCAATAAAGAATAAATCCTTTATAAAGAATGACAAACAGCTGGTCTAATATAGAACAGAGAAGTGAAAAAGCCCTAAGATGCATATGGCAAGACCCATGTGCCTCCTCCCCACTCAAATTAATTTTCAGTAATACTGCTTTATGTTTATGAAATCTGATTCAAATGATCAGCTCCGGGAAATTGATATTTTGTGTATTTTAAATACCCAGTTCATGCTTCTCCAACTGGCATTTCAGGATGTGTTGATATTTTAATCTTTAGTTACGCTGTTTGGAAATGTAGTCATCATCTGGAGGGTGCCAGGTTGAAGAAACAGATTTATTCTCTTTATGTGAAGCTGAGTGTTTGTTAAAACACTTTCAAATGTTTTGATAAAGAATTGGCATATTTTAACTATGTTATAAGGCAAACTTGGTATAGCATCCAGTCCATTT
>JANHGD010005506.1:33258-44832 GCA_027560375.1 Imantodes cenchoa | reverse complement strand
AGTCCATTTGGGGGGTGGGGGTGATTTTTTAAATCTAGCTACAATGGTAGGCAGTGTGCAATTTTATAAAATCTGAAAAATATCTATGTAAATGTTTTATATTCTATTAGCAGAAAAATTAGAATAAGATAGAGCAGCTGGAGTGGACTGCCTGAAATCTATGTTAGCTAAAAGCTAAAATGTACGATAATTGCTTTATGTGGTTGTGTGTATTGTTGGGTTGTACCATTTTAGACTGCAGCAGAAATTAAATGTTCATATGCTCCCCCATATTTTTATACACAAAAATATGGGAGAGCTTATGCACATCTTTGTGCATTGTGCATGCACACATTCTACTTAATTTCTTGGTCACGAATGGGTTGAACCAACTATAATGGTTGGACTAGCACATCATGCTAAGCCATAACCCATGGTTCAGAAATAACAGTGGTTATAACTATGAGTCATACAACATGCTAAACCAAAACAAAATTAGATATATTCCCCACTTTTGTATATCTGGAAGAGATACTGCATTGATATTCAGTTTGCCAAAAACCAGTGATCCAAATTTCTGAGTCTTTCTACATTACTGTCTTTTAAACAAGTTATAACAATGTTTGCACTTTTTAAAAAACATTGATATGTAGGTTTCTTAAAACAAATTTACAGTTCACTTATTTCGTCCCTGTTCATTTCAGTAACATACACAACATTCCTTCTTCTTAAATGACATTGCTAACCTCTTCTAGTGACCCTAAAGCTGTTTAATCCTACTGAAAAACAGATGAATACAAAACAAGGGTTCCTTTTAATGTGGTGCTAATGATAAGTAATCCATAGAAGTGGTTTGTCCTTCTTCTCCAAACAGGCCCCAGGGACCTCCTGAATAGAATGAGAGATGAGGAGGAGGAACTGGGCTTAGCAGGTCTCATAGTAACTGAACAGAAATCTCTCGAGCAGAAACATCACCTGGTATACCATCCAGGTTTTGCTAGAACAAAGGTGAACAAGACAAAAGTTCATTAGGTAACTAGTTCCTTCAACATAAATGAATTAAATCATATTTTATTATGACATTGTTAACATTTAATCACTGCTCCAGCCTCAAGTGGTACAATTAAATGATGAATCTAATAATCATGTGGCTTAGCTCTGAATACTAATATGTTGCATTGCTCTCGTCTGTGAATTTACCAAACAATATGATCAGAAAAAGATTCAGTTTTGGCTCCTTCCCCTGTGGAAATTGACACAGAATCCCTCTATGAGGATGATAATTTATGTATATTTTCTCATTGTTTCATTACTATCATATTGTAGATTTTCCCTCTATTAACCAAACTATGCTTGTAATTGTTCCATTGTGAAATGGGAAAACTTATTTAGCTTTTAGGTTTTTTTTAAAAAAAATCTGATGTTTTGTATGGGACAAACCAGATTTGTTGTTCAAGCATTATTTAATCAAGGCTTCATGTACTGATTTAGAAGGGTCCACAAAGATTGCTATATAATATGTAAAACTCACATTTTGTTTTCTTAAACTAGCAATGTGAATGTTATGGTTATATATATTTTGTGGAAGATGGAAAATTTTATTTCTTATTAGGTATAAATTATTACGTATAACTATGGTATCACAAAAAGTGATACTTCTTTTTTTTTAAAAAAACCAGCAAAACCCTAGTTTTAGAAATCTTAACCAATGTGTTGTATATGCACCAGAATTTTACATTTGTTTTATTTAATTTTTAAATGTAGTTGTGTAACATGACAGTAAATTTTTCATTTTCCCTGCCTCCCTGCTCCATTAGAATATGTTATTACTTGAATATTATATCTTAACTAGACTGAAATGCAGCAATTAAACATCTGTAATCTAGAATGAAGGGAACGGAGGAAGCAATATATATGATTCCATGTATAATACAGAACTTCTTGCAACATACATGTACAATCATACATGTTCAGTAGTAGTTATAGTGGTAATCCTGGCAAACAGGCTGTTGTATACTTATTTCAGGGATTTTTAAATACATTTTGTGAAGTTAGTCTCTTTTACTGCTTCTTTCTTGTTAATAATATCAGTTACAGTAATAGTGGGATATTGCACCCACTAGTTTGAGGTCCTGGCCCATGTGTGACTGTTACCCCTCGTCTCCTCATTTTCAACAGAAGCAGTGAAAAGAACCTCTTGCCATTTATGACTACACAGCTGTGAAGTCTTCAACATATTCAGGAAGTCTGCATTTTCTGATGTAGGTGAATCTGGTCTTATCTCTGCCTTACATGTCTTCTGCTAACCAGGCAGAGATCAGACCCCGCAATGAGTGTTGTGCATGGAGGGTAACTGTGGGGAGAGAAGACGTTGGTCTTATATCACTCTGAAAGTGAAATTAAATCAATGAATTAGTAGTCTCTTTCTCTATGTGTAATTCTCTAATAGGAAGAAAAAAGTTCCCTCTTTTTAAAAACCCAGTAGTTTTATTGCAGTATCCGCAGATCAAATTCAAGAAAAATCTGTTTCTTGGGGTAGGGGGAGAAATCTAAAGGTGTCTTGAAGTCAAGGAATTAGATTGATAGTTCTGTTGCTTTTGCTCTGGGGTAAAACAATACCCAGATTCCTCTGCACTTTTTTTTAAAAAAGGTGTTAAATTATGATCTTGGCAATGTCCCCCATTTTAGATAGCTTTTGGCTAAAACATTTTAATTTAAATTCTCTCCTCCTTTCCATCATTCTAATAAGATGTTGGAATTCTTGCACATCAAATACGAGTCAATCATTTTGTTAGGTTAATAGCTCACTGCATAAAAGGGGTTTATAAAATTTGGAATTTAACATTAATTTTAAAAAAGCAAAGGGTGCAGGGGAAGTTATAAGAGAGATACAGCCCCTCCCCCCAGTCTATATTTTTTAAAATGTAAAAAGGCATGCGCCAAGGTATACAGCTAAGTGCTGGTATTGTTAATGAAGATCAGAATTTCAATTTGATTAGCTCCACTATGGGTAGCAGCTAGTTGAAAGCCAGCATCCTGTGTGATGTTCTACTCCGTAGAAGCAATGCAGTTCTAGGCACAATTTGCTGGGCATTGAGACTGCATAGCTTCCATTCATTTCAACAGGGGATGGGGTGGGATAGATGTACAGGAATTCCCTGGCTGCATGTATTCTTACAAAAGAGAGGGACTATACATCAACAGTGCCTGTTAGATTGATGCCTCTGTGGATGGTAAAGCACAATTACTGCAAAAGCTACAGTTCTGAAACAGAAGGTCAGTATATGTCTATGCATGTTGTATATTAAATGAATGTTTACATTCATGTTCTCATCTAAATTTATATTGGCGTGTATATTATTGCATTATTTAGACCATCCTCCTAGAACCTATTGTATTCCAGATTTGTTGGAGCTTCAATTCCCAAAATTCTCAGCTAGCATGATTATGTATTTTGGGAGTTGTAGTCCCATAACATTTGGAGGGAATCAAATTGAGAAACATTGATATAGTTTTTAACAGCTTATGTTAAATTCTCATAGACGGCGTATATGGGTCTTTTCTCTCCCTCTCCAATATTTTATGATGTATAATGTTATGTTTGCAAATATAATAAAATTCTGTATAGCCTTTGAACTGATAAATATTTTGTATCGGAGAGGGGTTTTTTACAGTATTATAATAATGCTGTTGTAAATAATATTTTTCATATTTTTTCTTTCACATTTTGGCTTGTTTTTTTCCCCTATTTAGTACACCTGTGGTAATTAATGTTCATAGAATTATAAAGCTACTTACGCACTGAAAAATAACAATTCAGAGATTCTTTTCTTTGAATTGTCAATTTTCAGTTTCAACATTCCGCCCGCCCCCCCTTGAAATTCTCTACATTCAATTTTTCTATTATTTCAAATGTTTGCTGACATGACATTAATGAGGCAAAGATCAAGCCACCGATATAATCCTATATGTCTTTAAAAGCCGCCTCTTTCTAAAATGAATGGATCATAACTGGTATATGTCACCTTCTGAAATTTAAGAGATTTTTCCTGGGGATTCCAATCCCCATTGCTCTTTACTTCCTTCTTTATCCAGCTTAGGTTACATGCCACTTCCTTTCCAAGCATATTGAATGATTTATTAAGTATTAAAATCAATAAAATCCATGTATAACAGAATTATAATCAGTTTGATGTGCCACCGTTTAGGGTAGCTTAGGGTTACTTATCATGAAATGCCTTCCCGGAGAGTAATGTGCTTTCACAGTTTTCAAAAACATAATTGGGAAGGTTGGTCCAAATATCTCTGTATATTCGCAAATGTTTTTATTTTATCTTTTGAAACTAAGATTTCACCATTGTTCATTTATGTCCACTTCCATAGTGCACTCTGCATGCTTTCAAAGACCCATTATCAAATCCTGACAGACCTCCAACTGTAGTTTTATTATTTTCAAGTTAACAAATTTGGGCTGCTATTAATTATCCATTCCAAAATGTGTTTTTATCAGGATGCCCAGCTAGATCTGGACTGGAGTGAGAACAGAGATTTGTTGTATGCTCCAGAGGGAGGCTGAAAAGCTCAGTTGGCTTGTGTTTACAAGTTCAAAGTCTTGCCAGTACCGTATTTTTCGGAGTATAAGACACAACTTCCCCCCCCTAAAAGAGACTGAAAATTTGGATGAGTCTTATACTCCGAATGTAGCTTTTACTAAGCTTTTTTTTTCAGCCTTAACGAAGTGCTAACACGATCTTCCGTGCTTTGCTAGCTAAGCGATCTTCCCTTTGCCTGCCTTTTTCATTGCTGCTCCCTCTGACCATCAGCTGAGCCTTTTTTCGGCCCTAACGAGGTGCTAACAAGTGAAGCAATCTTCTGTGTTTTGCTAGCGAAGCAAAGCGATCTTCCCTTTGCCTTCTTTTCTCATTGTTTCTCTCTCTGAAGAGAGAGAGAACTGAAGTGTTTTAGAAACTGTTTTTGATCCCCAACCAGGAGATAAAAAGCAAGCACGTGCGCTCAAAACCAGCAAACGAATGTGCTGAAGCTGACCAGACTAAGGACTAGTCAAATGAATACATGGTAGGCAGATTATTTTTTCCCTGTTTTCCTCCCCAAAAAATAAGGTTCATCTTATACTCCGAAAGATATGGTATGTTTCAGAAAGATGTGATTTGCAAAGAGAAGTTTCTAGATTGGCCTTCCATATATGTATGGAAATCCATACATTATATAGCAGACATATTGGAATTATAATAGTTCTCAGGGAGTAGAGATGAAAATCGACTGATTGGGAATCCTAGGAATCCATGTACACATAGCTGAGGGGTACCAGGCTAAGGAAGGCTGATAGAGACAATATTGAGTTAAAGAGACCTGACAGCTCTGTGCTGTTTACAAGCTTGCTTTTCACATATCTAGTTGCTTCCAGGACTCTCCACTGAAAGAATTCAATCTATGCTGGATGGAATAAGAAAAGGGAAAAGTTTTATTTTCAATTGTATGTTTCCCTGATAGTTTTTGCTTCCTGGCCCCAGTTCTCTGTATTGCATCATTTCCTGCAACGTTGACTCAATGAAATACACATTTAACTATCACTCTGTTTTTCAGGCTTTTTTTGGTCATTGTGGCATTTTGGATGATGACTATATCCAGTTTCAGCAATCTGTCTCTTGTAGGACTGTCCTAGGCTTGACTGGTGTGATAATCCACATTCTGACAATTAATTTGATAAATTCTTGCTGCAAACAATTATTATTATGTTCACAAAGAAGAGCAGAAGCAATTATCTTTCTTAACACGTGACCAAGAAATTTAAAACTAATTTGATAGAAGCTATCATGAACATTAATTGCTATTCGTAAGATAGTTGTTTTTTTATTTGAAGAAACTATGTGTTTTTATATTACATAAATGAGTGCATGGTGGCCTAATGGTGAAGACACTTCCCTCCCACTTGGAGGGAAAGAGTTCAGTCCTAGGTAGCAGCAGATGTTTTTCAGGGTACAAAGAGAAAATATCTGCTATGAACTCCATGTAGGCATTTGGAAGGGCATCCAGCCAGTAAACGCTCAGCTCCATTCAGTCACCCCCCCCCACTCTACCCCGAATTAAGGGATTAAAAAGCTTTTAAAAAAATCAACTTTAGATGAATTTTATAGACATAGTGAAATTTGTATAGAACATGAAAACAACTTTAGCATACAAGTAGTCCTTGACTTATGACTATAATGGATCCTGCCCATTATAAGTCCTAAGTTGTGACAGTCATAAAACATGACAAGCTTTTTGTCATTAAGCAAATACAGTGAACACTTCTGTTGTTGAATGAACCAATGGTTTGCTATGGGCACAGTTTTGCTGAAAATAGGAAGTAAATGCTGGTTGCCGAGCACCCACAGTTCAGTTACATGACTGCAGGAAGACCTCAATATTGGAACTTTGAATCTGAGTCCTAAGAAGCTCCCAGGTAGGTCTGTCTTAATAGTTGCCAAGCGACTGGTTGTAAGTTAAGGACTACCTGAACCAAGTAAAGGTTTATATGACAATTATCAAATTACTGCCTTTTTGTATAACATCTTTTTCTAATTTTTAAATTGAAGCAGCCCTTGGGTTTGCTAAATGAAATATTTAAGGCTATAAAAATGGCACTGGAGTTACTGCTATCTCAGGGTGTTTGGTTGATTCAAATACATTTGTACAGAAGTACAGCAAGTACACAATCTGTTTCTCAGGGGAACCATGAATACTAGAGGCTGTACATGTTTGTAGCTATTATCCAGAAACAGATTTGCTCTCCCCTTTCTTCAGCTTAGGAAGTTAATGAAAGAACACACGCAAGAATAAGCTAAGTAGATGCTGTACCATGCATTGGAGCGAGGCTGTATGTTTTAGAATTGAGCTGCCCTATTTCTAAAGTTGAAAGAGAACAAGAGGACCACAACACACGGCTGATAGAGACAACTCAAGGCTACTTTTGCTGATGGCTGATCATCCAACTCTGGGTAATGCTATTGTGTCACTAGCTACCTCTAGGACTAGGGAATGATCGCTTTTGCATTTAGATTTATAACGATTTACAGCACTTTCTGGGTGGTTTACAATGTCAGCATTTTGCCCCCAACAATCTGGGTCCTCATCAACCTCAGAAGGATGGAAGTGTGAGTCCACCTTGAGCTCTGTCGGGATCGAACTCCAGGCTGATGGCAGAGTTTGCCTGCAATACTGCACTTTAACCACTGTGCCACCAAGGCTCTATATGATGTGGAGCTCTGTAGAGATCTCAAAAGATTACTTGCCCCCAATCACCCTTCCATGATTTTTTGGATCACTTATTGACCCCCAACCTCCAGATATTTACTGAGCCCCTAATTATTCCCAGCTATTCATTGACCTCTTGGATAATCCCATCAATCCTTGGAGTCAGTATTGATCACTTTGGGGAATCTTGATCTAAGTGGTCACTAAAAATCGACACCAATTTAATGGCATAGAACAAATTGGTTCTAAAGTATATAGCCTGACTCCAATGGACCTTTTATCACAAGTTAATATTATAACTCAATGAAATTATATTCACTTCAACATTCAAGACGCAAGGCTCTTTTGGCTTCATGCCAGAGTTAGAATATCCTGGGCACATGGCTGTGCAACTCCTTCTTGGGATGATAAAAACACTCATTACATTTTGTTTTCATCCCGCCTGCCTCATTCAGCTGTCTGCAATCTCTGAAAAGGCTTCAGGAATAACGGGAGCCTTCCTAAATGAAGAGTTAGAAGAGGATGCTGGAGACAAGCAAATATAGTCCCAGTAAGCTAAAAGTTTGTCCTTCGTTTATGATTAGCCCCCCAGTAGGATAGCAATGCCCCTAATTATTTAAAGAGTTGCCAGAAACCCGAGATTTGGAAGGCTGCAAAGAGTTGCAAGGAGAGGATGCTAAAATCTTCCTAAGATGTATTTGGTTTTAGATCTTATTTTTGTAAGATAAAGTTATATAAGATAATAAGAAAGGTAGTTATATAAAAAAACTCAACACTATTGAGAGAGATCCATTTGTTCAAAGCGTTCCAACTTCACCCAAAAGGAAGCAATTGAGCATTGATGTGAATTGCAACTCTACTGTTGAGACAATCATTCAAGTTTTTGCTGCTTTCTGGCGGAAAAAACCCAGAGGATTTGCAGTAAAAACAGCAAAGCCACAATTCATGAGTAGAGACCTGTATTTGAGACATTAAGAAGCAGTTAGAAAAGTTCCATGGGAGTACCTATTTATTTTCTGCATTGACTGTGTTACATTTAACAAGTAGGTTATAAGCCCCACTGTAGCATTCTCACTATTTGAGTGGAACAAAAGCTTGGTGGCTTGTAAAGTCTTTTTTCCTGTAGATACAATGATTCTTTCATTTCATTGTAAAATGCCAATTTATCCTTTTTTGCATAAAAAAGCATATTACCTGGGGGGCCTTTTGTACTGAGAATTGCTGTCTTAGTGGATCCAGCCATTTTCTCATTGTGAAAGCAAACAACCCAGCAACAACAGGTTGTTTGCTCTTGGCAATGCTTGCACTGAAGTTAACAAGCTTTTATATTTTGAATGCTGTACAAGAATGTCAATTGTGATGTTTAGAGGACTAGGTGGTAGATGGTGGGGCCCACGTTCAGTGGTGGAGCACATATTTGCCATGTAAAAGGTCTCAAGTACTATTTCTATTTTGAAGGAGTCGGAAGAAGGTGATGGAAAAGATCTTTCTTTCTTTCAAGCCCCAAAAAGCTATTGAGATCAGAGTATTCAAGGATGGTTCAGATAGATGAATGGCTTAGCATTTATCTCTGGCAGGTGACTACCCATTCTCTGATTTGGAAATGCATTTGCTGCAGGTGCATTTGGCAGCAAAAATAAAAGACTATAAGCAGGTTACAGAAAGAATGGTTGCTTTCAAGAAAGCAGTTTTACGTTTTGACATCTGGCTTAGAGGGCTTGAAAACTCTACAGCAGGGATGTCCAATCTTGGCAACTTTTAAGACTCGTGGATTTCAATTCCCATAATCCCCTAGCCAGCATTCTGGAAGTTGAAGTTCACAAGTCTTAAAGTCACCAAGGTTTGACATCCCTGCTTTACAGCTTTCAGCTGAATTTTGATCAGGGCAGAAACGTGTTTGAAATAGAATAGAATAGAATAGAATAGAATAGAATAGAATAGAATAGAATTAGAACAGAACAGAACAGAACAGAACAGAACTGAACTGAACTGAACTGAACTGAACTGAACTGAATTTTTAATTGGCCAAGTGTGATTGGACACCCAAGGAATTTGTCTTGGTGCATATGCTCTCAGTGTACATAAAAGAAAAGATACGTTCGTCAAGAATCATAATTTACAACACTTAATGATAGTCTGGGTACAAATAAGCAATCAATCATATTAGGAACCAGTAAATATAAATTGTAAGGATACAAGCAGCAAAGTTACAGTCACACAGTCATTAGTGGGAGGAGATGGGTGATGGGAACGATGAGAAAATTTGAATCCAAAACTATAATTAATTTTAATTATAATTTAGAAGAAACAATTTATTCATTAAATAAAATTCTAAACCAGAATTAATCACAAAATAGTATATGTAGACAGGATATAAATATGTTACAAATACAATACAACTATCATTATAGCCTCTTCCTGCATATGAGACACCACAACTTATTAGACCATATATAAATATAATAATTATAACATTTAAAATTTGAGTGTTTTTTATGTATTCAAGCTCACCTATACATCCATACTGAAGATGAAACAAGAAGACAGAATAAAGATACATATTTTATAACATGGTTTGTTATATGTCTACAGCTTATTGAACTTATTAATTCATAGTTTTAGCTAAGCATGATGTGCCAATGGCTTAGTGTTTGGTATAAGTTAGACTGTTATGGTTCTCAGTAAAGATCAAGACCCCTTTGACTTGAAGTCACTTCACAGTGATTTCATCAACACATATATGAAGTTTTCTTTGAAATCTTTTGGAAGTGAATTACCACTGTTTTCTTCCATAATGTTTCTGATGTTCTGCTCTAACCTATAAACTAGTATTCCCTTGTGGTCTCTCATCCAAATACTGAGACTTGAGCCCCAATCCAGTTCAAACAAGGTCAGGTAGGTGCTGCCATCTACTGAGATATTCAGTAGCTTTAACATTCTTGATAGGTTTGTCTACATATGAGACTAGCAATTTTGCCTCAATACGAAAATTAGCCACATTTTTACAAAATGGACAATGTATTACTCCAAGTAAAATCTTACGTAAATCTTTCTGAGAATGCTTGTTTTATACTATACACTTATACACACTATACTAATACTATACAATATTAATACTATACTATAGTACACTACACTATACACTTTGTACTATACATCCAAATTGCATGAGGAATGAAGAATCAAAAGTACATGGGAAAATGAAGCGCTAATCAAAGACATTCTAGAAAATGTGACTACAGTAGTTTCTTCTACTGCTTTGACTGATCCTCCATCAAGTATTTGCCAGTTGGAAGGGAAAAGAAAATGCAGTCTGATTTTACTGTACTTTCTTGATATTTCAAGATACCTGCTATGGAAGCTAGATAAGCTTCTTTATATAAAGCTAAAGAATTCTCTCTTTCCTGCTCAAGTTTCTCATTTCCGCTCAGTTGAGATCATCTCACTGTTCTCCTGATGATCTAATCTGTTACATAACCAAAACACACAGAGGCAAAGTCTGCAGTCCACTCCATGTTGGAAGCTATTTGAACTTCCAAAGAATTATAGGCAAGGTAGCTGCAGAATCAAGTCTGTAATAAAGACGAGATTTACTAAGAAAACTAAGTACAACAGACTAGATTCTAGGAGAAGCTGCCTGAAAGCATAAAATGTTCCTTTATTTCATGTATTTCAGATTTAAGGAGCAAGAGGAAATAATATTTCTCAAGAAATATGTGAAAAAGGTCCAGTTAGTTCTCAAATTTAAGACAGGAAAAAAATTATCTCTTGGAACTTCTCTTACATAATCTGATTTGACTCAACTGTTCTTTAAATTACAGAACATGTCGAGAGGAGACTGTTATTATTTTAAAATAAGCGCATTTGTAATTATTAAACATCTATAATTGAATCAAACCAGTTTGGGGTAGTGAATAAGGCATCAGGCTAGAAGACTGTGAGTTCTAGTCCTGTCTTAGGCCCAAAGCCAGCTGAATGACTTTGGGCCAGCCACTCTCTCTAAGCCCTAGGAAGAAGGCAATGGCAAAAGACTTCTGAAAAATCTTGTCAAGAAATTTGCAGGAGCAAATTTCCAAGCTGTTGCCAGGAGTCAACACTGACCTGATACACAAAATTGCTTGGCCCCTGAAGAGTGGATGTGTGTTTTGTGGGCCAATGATAAACTAACGATCAGGCTTGAAAATCTATGTAGAATAGGTAACACCTTAGCATCAGTGTGTGTTAATATAAGGCAACTGGCAGTTGGAACAGAGTTCTTTTTAGGTGGAGAGGGGAGTAAAATGTCTAAACTCATAGCCTGCAGGCCAGATGAGTCACACGTTGGCCACGCCCATGCCCGGT
>JANHGD010005503.1:30710-42079 GCA_027560375.1 Imantodes cenchoa | reverse complement strand
TGAGGACCCAGATTGTTGGGGGCAATATGCTGATTCTGTAAACCGCTTAGAGAGGGCTGTAAAGCTCTGTGAAGCGGCATATAAGTCTAAGTGCTATTGCTATTGCTACTTGTATATAAAAAATGATATATTATTACTTTTAAACAAGTTCAACCATGAACACATGGAATCGTGATGTCCAGGATGAAATTAAATTGCTATGCTTTTTGTACAATATCACATTCAAGTTTGGGGAGCAAATCACTGCCAAAATCACATTCATTGCTTCTCTTGGTAAAAGTACCACTCAGAAAGTATCAGATAGCAGTTTTCAGTCTAATCATATTGAAATGAAAACAGTGCAAATATGTGTATAGATTAGGGGTGGGTTCTAGTTTCTCCTGCTGCTGGTTCGCTTAGGGATATGACACGCGGGTGCGCGCGTGTTGTGTGCTGTGCGAGCATGCACAGTACTTTAAAAAAGCTGCATATGCACAGTACTTTTAAAAAGCTTCTGTGCACATGCAGAAGCAAAAAACAAGATGGTGGCGCTGTAGATGCTGCCGAGAGAACTGGTTTAGTGGCATGGCAGGCCTGGGTCACTGCTGGTTCCAGCAACCCAGATCGCCAAGTGACTATCGGTTCTATAGAACCAATTTGAACTGGGAGGAACCCACCTCTGGATAGATTCTGTGAGTGGAAAGGAGAAAATATAAGTAAACTGAAGGAATAAATATCTCCACTGCAGATAACCTGCAACTCTGAACTCCAGAGAGAGAGATTCCCTAAGAAACGAAGAAACAAGAGCCATATCATTAAACAGAATGAGACAATAGTCTCAGGCTGCTGAGCTCAGGTGTTAAGAAAAAGTGTAGCAAATTGTTCACTTCTTACTGTTTATTGCCAGGAAAACAAGAAGCAATTATGAGATTTTTCTGCTGCATGTAGAAAAATAACTAAATTCAGTCTCTCAATTGGTGATTTGAAGACTTGTATCCTTCACAGAATGGGAAAGGGAGATATATCAATTTTTGTAGAACAGGATGCAGAAGGATAACTGAAGAAATTTACCCTATGTCACTACTGAAATAGCACTCTTCTGATGACCTGTTTCTGAGACATTGTGCATCATTGCTTTGAATCTGTCTTTTGTTTTTAATTATATTGACCCAGCTGCTGTGGCCTAGAGGTGGAACTCTTGCCTTACAATCTGGAGGTTGTGAACTCAATCCTAGTTAGAGGCAGATGTAAGGGTATCCTGCTTGGGCAGGGGGTTGGACTAGATAACCTGCAAGGTCCCTTCCAACTTTGTTAATCTGATCTGACCTTTGAATGGCTTTATTGAGTCTATTGCACTAAAGACCATATTTCATCCTTTTATCAGTTTTCAGGAGAGAGAAAAAAGGCACACTACTAGGTGTCTCTTCCCTGTTAAATGATAGAGGAAGAAAATGAGATTGGGACCCTATGGTCAAATTGAGATAAAGTTTGGGAAATATCAAGTAAAATTTACAAATACAGTTGGCCTAAGGCAGAAGCACCAGCAGGAAGACATTTGAATTGTGTTATACAGCTGAGAAATAACTGCACAAGAAACTATAGAAAGAGAGGAGAAAAAGGGAGGGGGGAGAATTTCAAATAGGAATTATCATACCTAATATTTGCTTTGTGCTTGGGTCTTACCTTACATATTGAGGCAATAATTTTGAAAGCAATTCAGACCTAGGCATTTTTGCATTGGATTAGGTTATAATTTGACTTCTAGGCTTCTCTGTGGAGGCAGAGTAGAAATAACCAGAGCTAAATGAATTTCCGAGACAAATAACGTAGAGAGTTGAGGGGCTGAAATATATAGTTAGTAGAATGTTACTAACAAGAAAACTTTGTACTGTATAAAAATACAAAAACATGCTGGGTGCACCAGCAAGAAATGAACAAAGGGGTGGGGTTTTTCCTGAAAATTCCCACTATGTTCGGTATATTTCACAGGAATAGGCAATGCCTCTCTTTCTTCTTGTAACATCTAATGGAGTAATTTAAAGGGGAAAGTATATTATCTGTTGTGATGCTGATGCCTTCCTGTTTTATACCCTTTCCTCTATTTAGTCAAAAACAGGAATTTGTTTTCTATTTAAGTGCCCATATTCTTTCGGTCATCTGTGCTCAAAATCTTTCCAAACTTGGGAAATACTAAAGTGGGCAGTCTTTGGGTGATACTTATCTATTTGGTGAAGGATACATAGGTGATGGTTGGTGAGGGTGGCAGCATCTTATACATGAGTGGGACTGAGATTTTCTGTTCCTTTCCTGGATATGGGGGAAGCCATTTTAGCTTTCTGTGATGCCTATTGTGGGGCCCACAGTACACTTACTTATATGTTTCATAATGCAAAATGTCTGGAAATTATGCTGTTGATTTTAGCCAGGGGAAGGAGCAGAAGGGGACTAGTGTGCCATGTTCAATGCTTGGTGGCTGGTTATGTATCTTTGGTCTATCAAAACCTACATTTCACTTTAAGAACTAACTATATTAAATAACTTACAATCCTATAAGGTTTTTTTTAAGCAGAATTAAACAAAATCTAAATATTTAACATGTAAAACATTGAGTATAATGCAGATTATACTCAATAAAAATGAAAAGGCTTTAGGAGTAAACCTTGAGGCAAAATCCGGAGCCGGAGTGCCAGAAGCAGTTCGTGACTGTGTACAGCCACGTTTTGATAACTCCTGCGACGTAGCTGGAACCAATCATATTGGCTTTGCCATTCCATTGAATTATTTCAGAGATGTGGAGGGGGGGGATTTGCTGCTTGGATGACAGTCTATCCTCCATACTAGCCTACCCAGGCCTCATGCTCTGGAGAGGTTACTCCAGCTTTGCATACGGTATTTTAGGAACTCTTTGCAGAGCATGATACCATAGTCTTTCGAGACTGAAGGATGCCGATGAATGCAGATTTGTTTAAGTAAATTTCCAAAACCATGATGGATTTGTTTTCTGCTTAGAAATTGACTAAACGAGAGAGTAATCAGAATAATTCATTCTCTGTCAGCATAAAACATAATTCAAGCTACTAAGAAAAATACAAAACTTGGTGGCCATCACTCATTAAGTTTCAATTACACAAAATGAAGAACTTGATTATGTATAATCATCCTAATTTAATCTGACTTGCCCATATATATTTTATGTTGCAGTTCGTTTGAACAAATGGAATATAGCAGCTTTGTTCCTTCCTATTTTGCTGAAAATATCTCACAGCAATTAAACATAAATAAATTAGCAAACACAATCTGTTCATTTAATTAACCAGAAGCAATGATTTGCACATAAACATTTAGTTGGCTTAAAAATATGTGATTGCTCATGATATATAGATAATATACAACCATCTTATGGATATAACATATGCATTTTCCAAATCTAAAACCACGGATTAAAAATGTTTCTTCCTCCATCATCTCTTTGGACAATTAGCAGTATTCAAAATCATATTATTGCATTTTACACTGAGAACAGTAGAGCACCCTGTTCAAACACATTTCCTCTTATTGAGGAAATTTGTGTTGAAAACACAGTGTCCACCTACATAAACTTTTCCCCAAACTGCAATTGGAGTGCTGGCTTTATTTCTTAGATTAATCAACTAAATTCATTTTGGTTCTTGTGTATTACCAAAAGGGAATTTTTAAAAAGGTAATAAAGTTTACTCTTTCAGGTTGTCATGACTTACAGATCTGATTTATTATATAATCATGAATTCTGCAGAAAGGATCTGGGCAATTTATAAACTAACGAATAAGCTGTTTAATGCAGTATATTAAATGTATGTATATATGTACAGTATGTATGTATGTACGTGCTTAGATTCACAGTCCAGGTTTGGCTATAACATGTACACTGTTTTAGGTATATGGAAACAAAAAGGCTATGGTGTCACTAACCCTCATTTGCTTGGTCTTTCAGAGCCAGCATATTTATGATCAAACAATTGAATCAAACTGTGAATATCAACAAGTTATAAATGTGATTTCTATGTGTACCACATATGCATGGAAGGTTAGTTAGATAACCTAACTGACAGGATAAACGTAGTAGCTTGAAACTCAAATAGCATTTTGAGATATCAAAGGTAGTTCCAAATGGAGAGAGAGAGCAAGAAGAAGCAAAAAGGAAAACAGGTGAATGGGAAAGTGGGAAGACATTTGCTAACTGACATTTTTAGGATTGCTTCGTGATCTTAATTAAGATTGCTTCATGACTCACCATGCTTTTGCCTTTCTGTGAAATAGTAGCTCATCGAGTTGAACAATTGACTGTTCTACAATCACAGTTCTCACACATTGATCTGGATTGGGAAGATCTGTTTTCCTTTATATCCATTGAGGGAGCTCTATGCATTCACATTAGAATTCTTTTTAATGATAAAGTCTACTCCAGAACTCATAAAATGTGACTTCTACCTTCTACTGCAATTCTAAAGCCTCACTTCTCTGATATGGCACTGCAATTTTGGACTCAAAATGTATCAACATATAGTAAGATGCATATTAGTACAAGATAAATTGTATTTTGGAATATTTACATTGAGCTAAAATATTCTGTAAACACAGAAAATCATTTACATGTATAATTTTATTCTTTTCTCCTATATAAACTTGACTCAGATGACTTTACATATGCAGTCAGCAATTATGTATGTATTTATATTTGCTAAACTAATTAAGAGAAGCAGAAATACAAGAATATTAGCAAATTAATTTCAGGATTGATTTTTACAATAATTTTTAAAAAGAATAAATAGGGGGAAGGAGGAAAACAAGAGCTGGAAAATTCCCTGTTGATAAAACAACTCTGAAATAGGTATCCACATTATTAGAAAATCCTGTCTAGTTCCTTTTACACAAAATAAAAACCTAGTTCAAATGTTAATAAACAACACTTGTCCATAATCCAATCTACAGTTTTAGAGTTAGGCCTTGAACTGCTGAACTGGCTTTTCTATTATTTTGTACCATGGCTCCTACAGTTATTTTTCCAGATAAACCTCGTACTAAGTCTTTTATCTTCATAGCAACATACTGCAGATGTTGGAAGAATTGCCTTTTAAACAGTGTACTAGCTAGCCATTTTGATTTGATGCAAAGAATAAAAGACTCTTGTTTTGAAGACATCCAGAAGCTTGCTGCTAAAATGCAGAGATCAAATGAGGTAAAAGAACTCTAGCTATGTTTCCTTTTGATCACATTGTGAGTTTTCTTACTGGGAGGAATTCTTATCTAAAAACGGATTACATGCACAAGTTATAAAAACAAACTTCCAGTAGTTGAAACATGCTCCTGAAATATATGATCCAAAGTTCTAATGCTTTTAATCTCTTCTACTTTTAAATGCTCAACCCATTTTTAAAGTTTTTCCCCTCATTTCAGAATTCCATTGGGTGGTACATTTAATTTTTCAGCATATTAACGATCAGTTGCTATCACTGTATTTTACAGTGTTTTGGATTTTGCTTTCTAAAAAGCTGCTCTTGCTTCATTTGGGCCTTGATCTACAGCCCATTAGTGTTAATGATAGCATGTACAATATCATTAATGACTGGTGAGGCTGTTGATCACTTTGTGCAGCCTTAAAACACTATCAGTCTTAGCAGTGTAATAAATAAAGGTTCCCATTAGCCAGTGTGCTTTCAAAAATATTTTACTTTCACTTGTACAGTAAGATTTCTTCATGCTCTCCTTACCTTTAATGCAAAACTATCCTAGAAGATTCCCCCCATACCCATTCTTCTGGGTTTGTAATGCATTAGTAGGAAAAAAGAGAAGGGGTCCATTCCAATAATGGATGCCATTCTAACCACAGATGGATACATACATAGTGCCACTTAACAATAGACACTTACTGATAATCAGTCACTATAATTTCTCTTGCTAATGTGTGTGAAGACTGCCATCATGAACAATATCCAAATGGTAGCCTCTGCTGCAAAAAGATCTAATAATATATATGCTGTCATAGACGCATCTCTGTGAAAATATCAAGCTTCTTTTAAAGGGATGCTATTCCAGATTAACATGGCACATGTTGTATTTCTGCTGACCATGTGGTTGAAGTTAAATAACACTACTCATTGGTATTATCCCAATAGAAACCTTGAAAGGGTTCCATCCCATTTGAAATGGAAGCACTCCTGATAAATTGAAGGCATTTTAGCCGAGGTAATGGGATCAGAGACACACAGATATATTAACAGAATAAATAACAGAATAACAGAGTTGGAAGGACCTTGGAGGTCATCTAGTCTAATCTTCTGGTCAAGCAGGAGACCCTATACCACGGGTGTAAAATATGCCATGTCATGTCATCACGTGACATTTCACTATGTTTTTCCCATTCCCACGTGGTGGGCGTGGCCTGCACGTGGCTCATCCAGCCTTCCGGCCATCAGTTTGACACTCCTATACCATTTCTGACATATTGCTTATATGTCACTATTCCCAAACAATTAATTCATTTGTATATGATTGGCATGTAATGAGACTATTCAGGAAGTCTGACTCTACAATAAGGTAGGGGAGATGGTTTTGGTGCATCAAGGGAAGAGGTGGTTTTGAAGAAAGCATTTGGATCTTGGGCTTTGCCCCTAAGTAACAGCAGAGAATGCTATTCAATCACTGGAAGACAGTTTCAACTGTGGTTCTATTTTGTTTTTGAACAACGACTGGAAGGGCTTTGTTGTGGTTATTCTTGGTGGCCAAATTGAGCATGGGTGATAAACATGGGCTCGTTTCTGTCATGTGATGTTTCATGAGGTTTTTTCCCCTTCACAGAGCTGGGGTGGCTGTGGCCTGCATGTGACACATCTGGCCTGCAGGTGGCCTGCAGGTCACCAGTTTGACATCCCCTCTCTAGAGTAACCTAACTACTCAGCTTGTGATAACCATACTTAAAATCAACATGGGTTATTGCAAAACATGGCTTCTCTGAGTTTAAAAAGCTGTGTAACGAAACCATTCCTTCCCTTAGACTAGGACTGTCAAACTTGCGTCATCATGGCGTCATCATGTGATGTATCGGGACTTCCCCCGCTTCGCTAAACTGGGTAGGGGCAGGGCCAGCATGTGATGCATCCAGCATGTGGGCCATGCGTTTGACAGTCCTGTTCTAGTTCAACCCCCTGCTCAAGGCAAGAGACCTTACACCATCCCATTTCTATTTTTGAAAACCTCTAGTGATGGGCCACCCACAACTCTAGGAGACAAGCTATTCCATTAATTGTTCTCATTGTCAGAAAATTGATACTGGGAGGATGTCTGAGGGTACAAGGATGTGTGCAGGAGTTCTGTTCAAGAGAACTGTGCAATAGTTGAATAAGCTGGTCTGAGTGTAATTGAGTGTGAGGGGGGTGGGCAAGAGGCACTGTGCAGGAGTGGAGAATGCATAAAGGTACAGGCCAGGGAGAGTGCATGGGGGTGCACAGGAGGAAAGGCAAGCATTAGAGAAAGTGCACAAGGGTATGGGAGGGTGCACAAGTGGCCAGCACAGCATGATTGCAGAGGGGTTTGGGGGATGGTGTGGGTGAGGGAGAGTTACCTCAGCAACTTGCAACCTTCCTTGCCAGCTTCCCTATTAATTTCCACAGGAAAGTACAAGTAACATTCACATGATCATGAGGTATATCCGGTATAAGTGTGAATGGGTTGCCAAGCACTCAGATCATGATCACGTGACTGTGGGGGTGCTGGGACTGGTCAAACCATTATTAGTGCATCACTATTATAATTTCAAACCATCACTGACTGAATAGTCATAAGCTGAGGACTATCTGTAATGAAGAAGCCTCTTCAAAGTAATAGCTATTGCCACAAAAATGTTATATGAAATCTTCTTAAGGATGTTGCAGAATGGTAGCTACTAATAACCTTCACTATTGGCCATTTAGATTAGATTAGATTATTATTAGAGTTGGAAGGGACCTTGTAGGTCATCTAGTCCAAACCCCTGGCTCAAGCAGGAGTCCCTACACCATTTTGGACAAATGGCAGTCCAATCTCCCTTTGAAAGTTTCAAGTGTTGGAGCTCTCGCAACCTCCGCAGGCAAGCTGTTCCACTGATTGATCGCTCTCACTATCAGAAAGTTCCTCCTTATTTCAAGGTTGAATCTCTCCTTGGTCAGCTTCCACCTGTTATTCCTTGTCTTCTGGTGCTTTGGAAAACAGCCTTCCTCTCTGTGGTAGCCCCTCAAGTATTGGAACAGTGTTATCATGTCACCTTTGGTCCTTCTCTTTGCCAAACTGGCCATGCTCAGTTCCTGCAACCTCTCTTCATATGTTTTAGTTTCTAGTCCCCTTATCATCCTGGTTGCTCTCATTTGCACTTTCTCTAGAGTTTCAATGTCTTTTTTGTAGTGTGGTGACCAAGACTGGATGCAGTACTCTAGTTGTGGTCTAACTAGGGCTTTATAGAGTGGTATTAGTACCTCTCTAGTCCCTAGATTTGAAACATCTGGACTATCACCGTTTCCTCCTTCCTTAATAAGAAATGGTGAAGAACAGCTATGATTGAGAAGAAATTGCATGCCATACTCAAGTACATGCACCTTCTGCTGGAATTTTTGGTGAAGCATTCTTCCCCTGAAAAGGAAGAACATAGATACCAAGGCAAAAAAAGAAATAATACTTGTGTGTTGAATGGTATGACAGCACTCAGTCTAGATGTCTCTGTGTAAGAGTTTTGGAAGTACAAAGTTCATCTGGTACGCTATCCCCCTCAGATTGTGTATGCCTCCTGCATTTCATTATATGCAATCATATAATATAATCATATAAATATAATCACATAATACAGTGTTTATATAATACTACAGTATATAATCATACAATACAGTGTTCCTCAACCTTGGCAGCTTGATGATGTGCGGATTTCAATTCAATTCAAAGCAAAGTTGGCTGACGAATTCTGGGAGTTGAAGTCCACACATCTTCAACCTGCCAAGGTTGGGAAACGCTGAATATATGATAGCCATGCTTGCATTTAGGCAATAAATATAAATATATTTCAGGGATCACTCTTTGGCCAAAAAGCCTTTGCCATTAGGGGTTCTGAATTTCTCCTTCAAAATAATCTACACAGTTATCTTTATTGAAGAAGCCTGGGTCTCTTATTCTATTTGAAATCATCCTGAATTGGCCTCATTCTTTACTGGTTGAAATTATCAGTTACTCAGCATAGCGTAAGAAAAAAATCCATTCAATCAATACATCTTTGTGGCTACAAATAATGGATTGCCCCTCTTCTGTATCTTGATGAAGAAAGCATATCCCTGTTCTTCGAAACCCAGCATCTTATTTGAATCAGTTGAGAGTTTCATTCTCACATTTATGAATTATTTGTTCCTAATGCAACACATACCTATTTAATCATAAATCTTATGCGGGCTGGTTGCCCAGGGAGTTTCTTTTTAAGAATTTCTGACCGAAATAGCAAACTTTGTTTTAATAAAACCTGAGCCATATGACATTCAGCAGCAAAAATTAATGGAATCACGTATTAGATTTTCCATTGCTAAATGGAAAAAAAATATTAAAAATGTAACAAATTACATCTAGCTCAAATAGCCTTTAAAGGTAGAAAAGAGAATGCAGTAGGCATTTGCAGGTTACAGATGTGGCTTCCTGTCTTTCTTTAACTTGCTATTCAAGGTGCAACTCTGTACTTGCTTGGCTCAAAATAACCCACTGATTCTGAGTAGATAGGATAACATTCTAAAGATCCAGCGATCTTGCCAGGTTCAATCCATCAGGAAAGAGGTGGAGAAAGAGAGCAGTGTTTTATCTTTCATTCATTCATTCATGCATGAACGAATATATGCATAGAATTATATGCACTGCACGCCATCTAATTTGCCAATTTTAGCTGGCTTACATCCCACTATCTAAAAGCTACATGGAAAAGCACTTAGCAGTAGGCTGCTCTGAACACTGGAGACAGGCTGTTCCAGAAAAAAGGGGCTACAACCAAGAAGAGTTTCCCTAGGTCTCCTTCACTAATATCACAAGCAGGGTTGGAGGATTCCACAGTTTGCTGTCTTGGCCAACATGTTTCGTACAGGCAAATTCTACATGGAGTAGACACTATAGGTTGATATAGCCTATAAGCCTCAGAGAGGTTGTGACTGGCAAAAGGTTGCGCCCTGATCTTCTGTAATAGCAATAGCACATAGACCTATATATTCCTTCATAGTGAGGCAGGGGGCTTCATATATTACTTTATATTATAATAATCAAGTATCCTTTTGACCTGTTGCTTAGTTCCTGTTTACTAGTAAGAGCACATTTGCAGAAGTTAACCTTTTGATTATGGAAAGTACCCCAAAGCTTTGTTTAACGGGAAAGAACATGTGGCAATTGTACCAGAACAGATTGCGTAAGATGCACGCATATAGAACATGTGAAGATGCATATCTTTCACTTCTCCATTTTTCTTTATAAGGACATATGTTGTATTTTGTGATATTATTGGTAGTCAGAAGTAATGCCTTGAGAGAGGCCAGGATTGTAAAAGATATAAAAGTGATACCTTGGGCATCGCCCGGGGTTCAGAATTTGTCATATGAATGCTCTGAACCAGTGCACAATAAACCTGAGTTTCTCCTCACTCTCCGTGGTCTCCTCTCCTGAGTTGGTACAGTTGATCCTGCTGCAACAATAGTGCTTTACAGCCCTCTCATCATATTGCCCCCAGCAATTCGGATCCTCATCTTACCTTGGAAGGATGGAAGGCTGAGTCAACTTTGAGCCAGACAGGATCAAACTGCTGGCAGTTGGCAGAGCTAGTCTGAAATAGTGCAATACTGCATTCTAACCAATGTGCCGTCACAGCTCATCTGCAACTGAAGATGGACTAGATCTTTCTTCTCTTACTTCAACACTTGAACCACTACAGTACACTGGTTAATATTTGTGTATTTGGGGAAAGTAGAAAGCAATGCAAATAAGTAGCAGGGGTTGAATGCGTTTGCCTTTCTCTTGTGCCCCCTCCTTCCAGAGAACAGCATGAGAATGTAGGGGAGAGGACAAGCAATGGAAAAGAGTAGAAATGCTTTCCTATAAATATTTGGATGTAGCTGTGAAAATACTGCAAAGCTCAAGTTAACCATGTTATGGATTTGAAGGTCATTTCATTACGGGTGGCATCTTGGCTGTTGAGTGGATTAAGGATAGCAAAGTAAATCATTTCCAGGTTTCTTCAGGACAGTGCTCCTCTCCTCTAAACAGCGCATTAATGCCTCGCTACTTTATTTGAAGGACATGTCTTTGGAGAACAGTTTTTAAAAAGGCTGGCAAGTGAAAATGCATTATATAACAAATTAATTGCATATCTTCAC
>JANHGD010005502.1:0-13991 GCA_027560375.1 Imantodes cenchoa | reverse complement strand
TGACATGTTGTAGGGCTCCATGTAGTCTATATACATGGTGCAAAAATAGCTTGGCCAATCCACATGCTGAAGAGATCTTCTGGCAGGGGACAAAATGCACTGCTTAGAAAATAAATCAGTCATCACCCTTACAACAGTATCCCCAAAGCTTTTTAGAAACTTCACAATAAAACCAATTGATATCTCTCTCTAGGATGCTGACGGCTCCGCCACTTGTTGTAGAGTCCAGGGGTGTTTCCTTGTTGTTTCGCTGAAGCATAGATGGGGCAACTTGCCACATATCCTTCAATGTCTTTTTTCAGAGATGGCCACCAAAACTGTCTTTTGATAAGGTATAAAGTCTTTACAAAGCCAAAGTGTCCAGTGGTCTTGGAGTTCTGGCTTTTCTCCAGGACCAAGTCTCTGGCTCTCTGGTACATATATTTTAGATCCCACCCAGGCCAGTCCATCCTGGACTGAACAAACGTTTCCTTAACTTTGAAACCATTGGTGGTACCTCAGGGCAATTTTAAGCGTGACCATCATCTCATTGTCAATTTGTCAATTATCTTTCGCCTATGTTCGTGTAATCACTTCAGTCACCAGTTGATTGGGTGGGACAGAGGTTTGACCACTTCTGCTTTAGGGCAATTGAATTGAGACATTTGGGATAACACATCAGCCAGAAAGTTCTTCTCCATGGGAGGTAGCGCAACATGAAATCAAAGCGATTAATGTACTGCACCCATCACCTGCTTAGGAGACAGCCTCCAAGGGGTTTTTAGTGTCTCTAGGTTATTGTGGTCAGTCCATACTTTGAAAGGCACTTTGCTTCCTTCAAGGAAGTGCCTCCTGGTTAGGAGTACCCAACTCACCGCATAAGCTTTTCCCATACCGCCCACCATATTGCAAATTTGTGATGGGGAGTGCAATTCGCGCAAATGACAGGATGAATTGGCAGGACAAGTTGGCAAAGTTCTGTTGCTGCTTTCTGATTCGAAGCAGTGGTCTTTGTGAGGGTCGATCTCAGTTCCTTTGTGTGAAATGCAGTAGTCCAGGTAGCCTCTCTTACTTTGGTGAAATTCACATTTGGAAAGTTTGGCATACAGCTTGCAGTTTGTAGTTCTTGAGAGTATGGCCCTCTCTAGTTTCCAATGCTCTGCCTCCATTTCAGTGTAAATTAAAATGTCATCTAGATACACTAGTTATACAGGTGCTTGTGTGTCATGCTTCCGTCAGAGTCTGAATCTGCGGGGAAGATGAGCTGGAACAAGAAATGCTAGACATTGAGAAGGCGGCTACGTTGGCTTTGGAGGAAACTGGGGAAGGGCAGAGTCAGTCCAGGCAAGGTTTTTCTGAAGTAGTAAGGCTTGCAGGCAGGGAAGAACAGAGGCAGGAGGAACATGAGGGACAGAACTCAGGTGAGGAGCCAGGACCACCCCCTCCTAATCCAAGAACTCAGCGAGTGGAGGTGTTATCAGCGCAGATGGAGCAGTCTACGGGTGAGGAGAGCGCTCCACCCATCTTCACAAGGCACGCCAGCGGAATGAAACTTAAGGAGAAGCTGTGGGGAGAGACATTTGTCAGGAAGAAGTTTCTGAAGTGTGTGTACCAACTTTTGAACTGGCCACCAAGAGTCCTTGCATTTCTGTGGATGATCCAGGACTAATTACCTGGATCTTTTGTTCCTTGAACTCCTTGATTTGCCCTTGATTTGCCAAATACCTTTGGATTTATTGCTGAACAGCCGTGGTGTAGACAGCGCTGGGCTGGATTAATTGCAGCCAAAAGCTGCTTGAGGTTTGTGCGGGGTTTTGTTATCATTCTGCTCCAGAGTTGTCAGAAACGTGGGAGCATTTGGGGAACTTTGGAGCAATAAAGGGGTGGTATCAATTGCCAGCTGTTTGTGTGATCTTTGTACTGTGCCCTGGGACATCACATCGTGTAAGACCTCATTTATCAATTGCTTGAACACTGCGGGGGGGGTGGAAGCCGAATGGGAGTACTTTGAACTGGAAACAGCCCAATTATCCCCCTCCCTAATTCTCATATGATAATAGGCCTCTCTTAGGTACAGCTTGCTGAAAATTTTGCCCTTGGTTAAATGGTCTGTAGTACAGGTGTAGGCAAAGTTGGCTCTTCTGTGATATGTGGACTTCAACTCCCAGAATTCCTGAGCTTGCATGATTGGTTCAGGGATTCTGGGAGTTGAAGTGCACAAGTCATAGAAGAGCCACCTTTGCCTGCCCCTGTGCTAAACCAACGAGTCATAGTTCCCCAGAAACATGGATTTCCTATCACAAGGCAAGAGTGAGCCAATTTAATGCTTCTGGCTGTTTTGTGCCACAGCCCCTCAATTCTGCCTACATTTGATGATGCGCTTGGGCTAGCATTAAAACACCGCTGTTGCTTTTCTCTCTCCGAACTTTACAGGGGGGTGTTTCAATCCCTCATCGAGAAACATTTCCCAGCTCCCGACCGGAAGAAACTTTTCAGCTTGCTGGGAATCGACTTGTCTCTCCAGAGTAACCACAGCTCTCCCCGAGACAGTCCTTGCAAGGAAGATAAAATAAAGAAACGTAAAGGTAACATGGGGCCCGTTTCATTGCTATTTTTATTTGGGACCCTGGGTGCTATTTTAAATAGAGGTGCCGTGTGGCCATTTAGGAAAGCTAGAGGAGGAGGAGGCTGATAAAACTTAGTTTGTGAATTGAGAAATATTGTTGATTAGTAGCTTAGGAAGGGCTGACTTAGCACCAGAAGCGGTTCTGAAAACGCCCTCAGAAGATACCTTACAGCTTTAGGTGGCTGAGGAACTCTGGGAGTTGAAGTCCACAAGTCTTAAAGTTGCCAAGGTTGGAGACCCCTGCCTTACAGTATAGCTCTTCTACCAAATAGTATCTAGCAAAGATTCAGCCTTTTATTATGGCCATTTCCATCAAGAGGACAACCTGGAATAATACTTCGGAGACGTGGAAAATAAAAATGCAATGTCTACCTTTGGAAGCATGATCTGTCTAATCTGGCTGTTGAATTCAGACACGGAGAGATACTTCCTTCTTTGCGCTTCGTTTCTTGCTGAGGAAACCTAAAATCCCCATGGAAAACAATGCTTTGCATGAATTAAGCCAGGAGAATCTCTGCACCGTTTCTTCATTCGATGTCTTCTTGTGGCTCAGTTCCTCAAGATTCCTCCCCGAGGCGATGCTTCTCAGTCAGAAAGTCACTTTTCTTTTTTCGTTAACCAACCCACCCCCCACCCACCCCCAAGAATCGAGGTGCCCCTTTCCAATCTCCCTTCTTAACTTTCCCTTAGGGGAAGAAATGACGAGGGAGGTCAAAAAAGCCCGTAAGACCGGCGGTCTCGCCGGGAGCAGTTCCGACGAAAGCTTCAGTGAATCGGAGGCCTCGGAGAACGAAGAGAGCGACAACGAGAGTTCTCGCTTTTTAAGTTCTGGAGACGACGACGACTTCAACCCCTTTCGGGACGAATCGAGCGAAGACGATGAGGACGGTGAGACGATTTGGGTCTTGTTTTTACGGCTTTTAGGTGGGGTGCGATTTTGGGATAAAGCTGGTGAGGTTTTGCTTGCCCACTTTGGTTTTCCCCCACCCCCCACCCCTTTTCTTCTCAGACCCTTGGCTGATCCGGAAAGAACATAAGAAAAATAAAGAGAAGAAAAAGAAGAAGAGCATAGACCCTGATTCTATTCAGAGTGCCTTACTAGCATCTGGCCTCGGATCCAAAAGGCCGAGTTCTCTTTCCTCCACAGCCGTAATTCCTCCCACCAATGTCTCTGGTAAGTCACCCTGTCGTCTCACCTGTTGTGGCTGTCAGAAAGGTGGTCACCTGCCTGCTCCTTTTCCAACTGGCCAATTTCATGGAACGGCTTAGCCTTCCATGCGCTTCAACTCCTTTCATTACATTCGTTGCAAAAGATGGTACCGAGCCTCTCTTGAATTTAGGATTCCATGGATTAACCTGGCTCTCCTTCTAAAAGTCTAACACCCCTCCTCTCTTTTCCCTCCTGTTTTGGCCCTTCACAGCGCCCAGTAACACAAGCATCAGCTACGTGACGAGTCAGGATGCTGTGGAAAGAGCCCAGCAAATGAAGAAAGAATTGCTGGATAAACTGGAGAAGCTCTCCGAAGATCTCCCTCCTAACACGCTGGATGAACTCATCGATGAACTGGGAGGCCCGGAGAATGTGGCCGAGGTAGGCGGCTTGGATGATCCGGGAAGGAAAACTTTTAGCTAAAACTCTTACAAGAAAGGAAGCCTCCCCTTGTATAAGGAGTTGTAAGAATAAGGATTGTGACACAAGAGGCCTGGCATTAGCAATAGCAATAGCACTTAGACTTCTATACCGCTTCCTAGTGCTTTCCAGCCCTCTCTAAGCGGTTTACAGAGTCAGCCTCTTGCCCCCAACAATCTGGGTCCTCATTTGACCCACCTCGGAAGGATGGAAGGCAGACTCACCTCCTTCTCCGATTTGGCTGCCAGCAGCCGACAAGCCACAACAGTCAGGCTGGCACGATGCAATGCGAAGCATGCTAGATTGTAAAACAGGGCAAAACCTATGTTGCTTAGCAACAGAAAACCTGGGCTCAATGGTGGTTGTAAGTCAAGGACTAGCTGTGTGTTCCCAGTAAGTTTCTTCTCAGCACAGCCCTGAAGAATCTTTGACAGGTCTTTAGAGTTATTTCACGGGCCTCAACGCTTGACGTGGCCTGCTAACCCGACTCGCTGTTCTGAAGATGACAGGTCGCAAAGGAAGGGTCGTGAGCAATGACGATGGCAGCATCTCTTACGAGTCAAGATCTGAACTTGATGTCCCTGTGGAAATCCTAAATATCACCGAGAAGCAGAGATTCATGGACGGAGATAAGGTACCTTTTGCTCCCTGCCGTGTCGAAATATTTACATTTGCAGCAAGTAAAAACAACAACAACAAGAAGTTGATGCTCCGGACTGTACATTTCTTTCAAAACTACAGTGTCCAAATATTACTCTGTCCTTTGAAAGTTTGAAAGTTGAAACCATTCACGTAAGAATGCAATAAGTCCATCCTTGCTCAGAATTAGTTTGTGTCAAGGCAGGTGTGTTTCGGCAAGGAGGTTTGGCTTGCCCTTTTGCGGAGAAAAGTGTGATCAGTGCCAGCTGTCGATCTTGGGAACATCCTCTGCCATGGGTGATTTTCCTCCTCAGGAAAGGTGACACCGATAAAACATTTGCGAGAGACATTTATTTAGTTATTTAGTTATTATTTATTTTGTTGTATTTGTAGGCCGCCCAACTCCCGAAGGACTCTGGGCGGCTTCCAACAATGGGAAAACAGAGAAGAAGAAATACAGCAATTAATTTAAAATCATCAATAACATTAAAACAGTTATAAAACATTAGTTAAAATGATACATACAATCCTTCAACATATAAAATGGAGGGGGAGAGAATTGCTATCTTGTCAACGGCTTTACAGAAGGCTAGGAGGGTGGGGGCAGTCCGGATCTCCAGTGGAAGATAGTTCCATAGTGTCGGGGCCACCACAGAGAAGGCTCTTCCCCGGGGCCCCGCCAGCCGGCATTGTTTGGCTGACGGGACCCGGAGGAGGCCCACTCTGTGGGATCTTACTGGTGGTAGGGAGGTATGTGGCAGCAGGCAGTCCCGCAGATAACCTGGCCCTATGCCATGTAGCCAATGTGGGAAAAAATGTGGGGAAAAATCTAATTGCTAACAAAAGGTGATATCTTTTTCAAGTATATCGCATTATAAGTCTCTCTTTCTTTCCTTTCTTCACCTTCACCTCCTCCTGCCTTGCAGAACATTGCCATCATCTCCGAAGCCGCCAGCTCAGGCATATCTTTGCAAGCAGATCGAAGGGCCAAAAATCAGAGAAGGAGGGTACATATGACCCTGGAGTTGCCGTGGAGTGCCGATCGAGCAATTCAGCAGTTTGGTGAGTAGCTTGAGGCTTGGCTGAATGTGGAAACGGGCTCTAGTACCGAGCTTCAGTGTTGTGTGATTCCACCACAAGGGCCTCCCGAGTTCATAAAACATCTCCATAGGCTTTCAGATTGAAAGATGCCTCGATAGACAAAACCTTGTGCTCTGCATTAAACATTAAATAGAAATTTATTTGGGTGGCAAGGTGACAAAACAGGCTTTCCCAGATTTACTGATAGGGCCAAATTGCTATACACAATCCTGTATGTATCCCCAAAGTGGCTTGTCAGTTGATTGAAGAATCCAATTTTTAAGTTAGTGTCCGGCATCGAAGACAATAAAAGTTTCCAGCTGGAAATGTGAACAAGTTGAATCAATCTATCATCCAGTGAATTTTATTCAGACTAAGGTTCCAGATATTGTCACAAGAGGGGAGGGGAGAGAGAAAGATAAAGTCAGTGATGGTAGCTAGTTTGGTAAACTCCTGTTAATTTTTATATGTGTTTGTGTAGCTTTTCTTTTTGTTGTGTTCTAGCTTTTTTTTTAGAATGTAACATGGGAGTCGAGCTGTCTGTGTAAATCTATTTCAATAAAATAAGGCCCATCCTTGTATTGACACTAGCAAAGCAAATTTGCATTATTATTATTATTTTTTTAATCTCTAGGACGAACTCACCGGTCCAACCAGGTGACTGCCCCGGAGTACGTCTTCCTAATTTCTGAATTGGCAGGGGAGCAAAGATTCGCCTCGATTGTTGCCAAACGGCTGGAGAGCTTGGTAAGACATTTGCCAAAAGTTGTTCCCAAGAGATCATTAATTACTGTATTTTTCGGAGTATAAGACGCACCTTAGTTTTGGGAGAGGAAAACGGGGGGAAAAAAATCTGCCTGCCAGGTATTCATCTGACTAGCGTCCTTAGTCTGGTCAGCTTCAGCACATCATTTTATCCCCTGCTTAGGGCTTTTTCGGAGGGAGTAGCAATGAAAACAAGCCTGTAAAGATTTAGGGCTGGAAAAAAACTTTGGAGTAGCAATGAAAAAATCCAGGAATTATCCCTTTTATTTTGAAAAGGGCAGGACACTTCTGTGGTTTGTAAGTCAGCTTTTCTTTTCTTTCTTTTTAAAACAGGGAGCTCTCACCCACGGAGATAGAAGAGCAACAGAAACTAGAGATTTGAGTAGATTCAACTTTGACAACAAGGTAAAAATTGCGGTTCTTTCCTGCTTCTCGATTCGGTGCTACTTTTAACTCGTTTCCCTTTTTCTTTTAAATAGTGCAATGCACATCCATATATATATATGGATGGATGGATGGATGGATGGATGGATGGATATGTATATTTATATACACGCACATGTATTTATATTTCATTCTGTGAATATATATTTAAATATTACAATAGCAATAGAAATACATAAATATGCATAAACTGTAAAACTGGTCCTATTCTGTACTGCAAAGCAATCGTTGGTTTTTTTCTTCCTCTGAAACTAGTATGGCCGAAACGCATTGGAAATCGTCATGAAGTCCATCGTGAATTTGGATTCCCCGTTGGTATCTCCGCCGGCAGATTATCCGGGAGAGTTTTTTAAAGGTATGTTTTCTGGGTTTTTTTCCCCCCAGTCATTGAAATAAAACTTGGAGAAAAGTTCTCTTGGATTGAGATTGAATTGTTCTTTATACATGTCCTCCAAAAAGCACAACTAAATTCCCTTGGCAGTTTCTGGGTTGATCGTAGATTTTTATTTTCAGCCAAACAAATCAACCATTTAATTTTTGATCACGGCATTCCAATCACTCAATCCATTCAGTATTTGGGCAGAAGAAATCTCGCCATCTCTTTCTGCTGCTGGATTTCTTTTAGAAGCCTGCAAGAGATCCTTTTTTTAAAAAAAACTTGAGGTTATTATTTATACAGCTACTCATAACAGTCAGTGGCTGTCTTGTAACGCTGAATTAAATCTCTCTCTTTTCCTTCCAGATGTTAGACAAGGTTTGATAGGTGTCGGCCTAATCAATGTCGAAGACCGGTCTGGAATTCTTACTCTTGACAAAGGTATTTGTTTCGCCATGCTTAGCAATTTCTTTCTGGAAGTATTTCTTCGTTAATGATGCATTGCTGAGCTTTGGGATTATTCTCTTCTTGCTCAGCACGGAGGGGCCGAGAACGGATCCTGCCTGTTTCCTCACCAACGTCCCTTCATTTCTCTTCTTTTTAGATTATAACAATATTGGGAAATTCCTGAACCGGATCCTGGGCATGGAAGTCCACCAACAGAACGCCCTCTTCCAGTACTTCTCAGATACGCTAAACGCAGTCATCCACAACGCGAAGAAGAATGGGAGATACGACATGGGCATCTTAGGTAAGGGTGGGCAGTACAGTTAGTCCTCGGCTTAGGGCCACAATGGAGCCCCAAATTTCCATTGCTAAGTGAGGCAGTTGTTAAGTGAACACTTGGCAATTGATTCATATCTATGACGATTGCAGTGTCCTGCGGTTACGTGATCCCCTTTTGGGACCTTCTGACCAGCAAACTCAAAGGGGAAACCAAGGTTCACTTAACAACCATGTGTGTCTCGCTTAACAACCACAGGGATTCACTTAACGACAGAGGCAAGAAAGGTCATAAAATCCAACAAAACTCACTTAACAACTGTCTCTCTTAGCAACAGAAATTGTGGTCGTATGTCAAGGACTACCTTGTATATGTGTCAGATGCTGATCTCATTCTTTCTTGCGATTTTTGTTTCTCCAGATTTGGGATCGGGAGATGAAAAAGTGAGGAAAGCAGATGCTAAAAAATTTCTAACCCCAGGCTATTCTACTTCCGGACACGTCGAACTGTACACCGTAAGTTCTTGGATGGATCAGTTCAGGTTGGGCCGAGGTGCTGAAATATGCGTCTCCCTGGCTGTCTTTCTTCAGAAGAAGGTGGAGTCCAGCATGCTTTCAGGGTTCCCTGTAACACCCCCAACAAAAGAAAACTCCGAGGCTTGAGTTCCCTCAAAGTTCCACTTTATTAGAGATGTCATATTGGCACATCTGGGGAAACCCGAATCTGGAAGCTTCCGGTTTCCCCCATCCAAAAGCAAGTCCCAAGTCCCTGCCACAGCACGTCAATCATATTGTCCCATCAAAGCATCGTCCCAACTGGAGATTCTCCCAGTCACACCCCTCCAGGTGCAGGGCAGAGTGACCTTGACTCTCGGGGAAAGGAATGTTATTTTGACTAGATGTCCTCGCTCACAAAATCCCCCCTCCCAGTTTCCCACAACACTTAATTGTGGCAGGCCTGAAGATCCAAGGCCCAAGATGGTTTCCAGGCCTGACGCGTGCTTTCTATCTTGTTTTCTAGATAAGCGTGGAGAGAGGCATGTCTTGGGAGGAAGCAACTAAGCTTTGGAGTGAACAGCGCGGGCCGGAGGACGGGTTTTATTTATCGCTTCAGGTGAGTCTCCGGTTTCAAAGTCTGGCTTAGCGTTCTCATGGGCCAGAACTTTGAAAGCATTCCTCAAAAACTAGTCCTTGCTTTACAACCACAGTGGGCCAGCCCAACATTTCTGTTGCTAAGTGAAACATTTGTTAAGTGACTTTTGCCCCATTTTACATCCTTTCTTGGCACAATTGTTTAGTGAATCCCTGCCGTTGTTAAGTCGTTAACATGGTGCTTAAGTGAATCTGACTTCCCTCTGGACTTGGACTTGTCAGAAGGTTGCAAAAAGCAGATCATATGATGCAACTGTCATCAGTGTGAACCAGTTGCCAAGTATCCAAATTTTCATCACATAGACCACAAGGGATGCTGCAACAGTCACGAGGTTTTTTTTACCAGTTCCGTTATAACTTGGAACAGTCATTAAATGAACTGTTGTAAGTTGAGGACCACCTGTATTGGAAATGAGGATTCGGCTAAGGCCTCCTTTGGGAGTTTGGCATAAGCAACATTTTTCAATGTTGCTTAAGCCATTGTCAGCTTGACAATTTTATTTATTTATTTTATTTGTTTGTTTGTCAAACGTGTACAAGATAGCAGATATTGGTATGAACATTAACATAAAGTAAGTACAGGTAAATTTGGACAACAGGACAGTAGGACAGGGACGGTAGGCACAACGGTGCGCTTATGCGCGCCCCTTACAGACCTCTTAGTAACAGGGTGAAGTCGACTGAAGACAGTCTAAGGTTAAAGTTTTTGAGTTTCGGGAAGAAACCACTGAGTCAGGTAGTGTATAGGTTTCAACTCCCAGAATCCCCCAGCCAACAAAATGTATCCAGGCTTGTGATTCTAACATTTGCCTTTTTAGCTGAATTTCAGGACCGAGCAGCCTCACATTATGTTGATAACATTTTGCACAAAAAAGAACTTTTTAAATAACCTGGATGAGACTTTCATACTCGGTCCAGGTTTATTAAATGAGTAATTTAGGAGTAATCTCAACAGTGTCTTCTGGGAAATACAAACTGAATTTGTCTTTCTATTTTCATTTTTTTCCACCCTTGCCTTTTCTTGACCAGATACGAAACAGTAAGAAAACGGCCATTCTCGTGAAAGAGGTGAACCCCAAAAAGAAACTTTTCCTGGTTCATAGGCCGAATACCGGAAAACAATTGAAACTGGAAACCTACTCTGAAATAAAGAAAAAATATAAAAAAGTGAGCCATCTTTATAAAGTTTTAACCTTTTTAATCATGCGTGTGCGTAACCTTTGCTTGATTGCAGATTTAATTTGTATCTTTAAAGGCTGAGAAACCTCACTCCTTGCTTCTGAAGGGGTTTCCAGCCAGATCTGACTATTAATAACTGCTGTGCATATTTCTAGGTATCTTCTGATGATGCTGTGACTCACTGGATGGAACAGTACACCTCATCGGCAGACATATGCACACATGCTTACTGGTAAGTTGTTCTTTTTTTTTTTTGGTGGGGGTCTTCAAAACAATGGGACTGGTCTCAAAAAAAGTGGATTTCAGTGGGAACTTCCCAATCGAACCAAAATACCCAGCTGGAAAGGTTAAACTCAGGGTTTCAACTGCCAGGTCTTTGACGCTCTCTGACCTTGGTGGTTTTCTTGTAGAAGCTTCACGACACCAACTCGGTCACATCAGGGGTGGGTTCTACTTACCTTCCCCACCGGTTTGCATCGCCACGGAAGTGGACGTTTTGCACACATGCATCACTTCCTGGAAATGACCCTTTGCGCATGCGCAATACTAAAAAAAAAAAAAGCTTTGGTGCATGCACAGAAGCAAAAAAACAAAAATGGCACATAAACTTTGAAAAGACCCTCCCAAAATTAGACATAATTTTATTTGGGAGCCCTTCTTTGACGATTTCTCTCTGCAAGAAACAAAACTCCCATAATTCAGTTTTTGATTTATTTTTTATTTTTTAATTGAGCTTTGAGCACCTTCCTTTCCTCTTTTTCAGGAGAGGCAACTGTAAAAAGGCAGGTCTGGGCCTCGTTTGCGAAGTGGGCTTGCGCTGCCGGACCTATTACGTCCTCTGCGGTTCTGTCCTGAGCGTTTGGACAAAAGTGGAAGGGGTCCTTGCCTCCGTGAGCGGCACAAACGTCAAAATGCAGATCGTTCGCTTGCGGACCGAGGATGGCCAGAGAATTGTAGGCAAGTATGGCCGGGAAAGGCAAACTTTTCCTGCTTCTGTGCAAAACTCTGTATATTTAATCGGCCCTCCGAGTCCTAACCATCTGGGTTGTGTCTTTGAACCTGCTACTCGTCTCCCCTTGAGCCAAATCCCCCGTCCCCTAAATCTTTCTGTTCAGCTTTTTGCAAATTGGAAGCACAATGCAAAGTATTTTATTCATTTATTTATCCTTCCGAGAAATTAAAGCAATGTTTTTAAAGCTTAAACGACGTTAAGATGTATAAACTTCAACTCCCAGAATTCCCCAACCAGCATGGGGGGACTTCAACTCCTCAGCAGTAGGAGGTGCTGGCTGAGGAATTCTGGGCGTTGAAGTCCCGCCCATTAATGAAAAACACTGTCCTAGAAAGCTTAAGCTTTGGTTATATGAGCCACCGTGGTTAGAGGGCAGGACTGCAGGCTACTTCTGCTGACTGCCGGCTGACTGCAATTTGGGCAGTTCAAATCTCACCAGGCTCAAGGTTGACTCAGGCTTCCGACCTTCCGAGGTGGGTAAAATGAGGACCCAGATTGTTGGGGGAAAGAGGCCGACTCTATAAACTGCTTAGAGAGGGCTGGAAAGCACTGTGAAGCGGTGTATAAGTCTTAAGTGCTATCACTTTTGGGACAGATGGGTGGATGGATGGATGGATGGATGGATAGTTGGATGCGCAGATAGATAGATGCAGGCTCAAGGTTGACTCAGTCTTCCATCCTTCTGAGGACCCAGATGTTGGGGGCAAGAGGCTGACTCTAAATTGCTTAGAGAGGGCTGGAAAGCATAGTGAAGCAGTATATAAGTCTAAGTGCTATTGCCTTCCTTCCTTCCTTCCTTCCTTCCTTCCTTCCTTCCTTCCTTCCTTCCTTCCTTCCTTCCTTCCTTCCTTCCCAGTGGTTAGAATGCAGCATTGCAGGCTGACTCTGCCCTCTGTCAGCAGTTCGATCCTGACTGGCTCAAGGTTGACTCAGCCTTCCATCCTTCCGAGGTGGGTAAAATGAGGACCGAAATTGTTGGGGGCAAGAGGCTGACTCTGTAAACCGCTTAGAGAGGGCTGGAAAGCACTGTAAAGTGGTATATAAGTCTAAGTGCTATTGCTAAGTGCTATTTGCCTCGTTTCTACCCATTGATCCAGTTTCTCAAGTACAGATATAGCCCTCTACGTTTGGCCACCACTGAGCTCAAAATTTATCTTGCCTAAGTGAGAAACGTCTTCAGTGAGTTTTGCCCCATTTTAAGACTTTTCTCACCACCTTTGTTAAGCGAATGACTGCAGCTCTTAAATTAGAAACACGGCTGTTTGAGTGAATGGTTTCCCCATTGACTTTGCTTGTCAGAAGGTTGCAAGAAGATGATCCGATGACGGCGAGACACTGCAACCGTCGTATATGTAAGTCAGTTGTCAATCTTCCAAACCACGTGCCCATGAGGATGCTGCAACAGTCATAAGTGTGAAAAATGGTCCTAATTACCGTATTTTTCGGAGTATAGGACCAGCACCACCACTCCGCTGCAATGTGCACACGTCCTAAGGTTGTGTGCGGGCATGCATGCGTCCCTGCGCGCATCCCCGTACGGGCGATTTTGCTTCCTGCGCATGCGCAGAAGCAAAATTTCATGAGGGGACGCTCACTCGTGCGAGATTTCGTGATTTTTTTGCATGCGCAGGAAGCAAAAATAAACAAAAAGATGGTGGCGTGCAACGTCCCGGTTGCAATGGCACTGGAGCCATTGCATAATGTTCGGGGCGCTACCGGGACGGCAGAGTGCCCCGTTCTTGTAGCAACCCACCCCTGTATAAGACGTACCCTTTCCCCCCATAAATGAGAGTGGAAATGTCGGTGCGTCTTATACACCAAATACAGACATTTTTGGCCTCTCGAAGCCCCACCCCCGCATCCCATTTTTGTGAAAAATGGGGCCGTTATTCACAAAAATGGGGTGCGCAGAAGGTTTGGGAGGCCTGCAGAGTGCTCCTGGAGGCTGGGGAGGGTGAAAATGGCCTCCCCCCCCCCCCAGGCCCGCCCAAGGCCAGGAACACCCACCCCCAGCCGCCCCCCCCCCCCCGAGGCCCTCCATAGGCCAGAAACATCCTCCCAAAGCCTCCATGCAACCCCTTTACTTACCTCAAAACAGGCCTCTCTAGACTCCTGGAAGGGGAGTGGGACGTGGCCAGCCAAAAATCAGCTGGCGCGCTGGAGCTGATCTACGGCAATGGCTCCCGTGCCAGCAGATATGGCTCCGTATGCCATAGGTTTGCCATTACGGGCATGGGGTCTTCTGCTTGAGCAGGGTGTTGGACTACAAATCTCTTCTTCAAAAACTCCATTGATGGAGTTTGGGAAGAAAGCCACTCCGCTGATGAATTATTCTCACTGACAGGATTTTTTTTTTTAAAAAAAGTTTTTTTCCCCACCTTAAAAA
>JANHGD010005500.1:63333-74674 GCA_027560375.1 Imantodes cenchoa | reverse complement strand
TTTGCTACTGCACATGTGCGTGCCCAATGAGGCGCAGCCACGCGGCACAGGAGGAAGCGAACCGGCAGCAAGGTAAGTTAGAACCCACCCCTGAATACAAATACTGTAGTTTTGTGTGACCTTTCCATCCTGAGCTATATTTACAAGTCTTATGCTGAGTCTAGGCAAGGTATTGAGTTAAACCATTAGGGGTTCAGATATCTCTGATTTACTGCCTAGTCCTAATAGGGGAGCCTGACACTGGCCATTCTTTCACAAATCTCACAAAGGAACTTACTTCCAGAGACATAACTGTCTTCTGTTCCTGGAAATCTGTTTTTTACAGATTTAACAGATTAACAGAGTTGGAAGGGACCTTGCAGATCATCTAGTCCAACCCCCTTTTCAAGCAGGAGATCCTACATCTGCCTCTACCTAGGATCGAACTCACAATCTGCTGATTATGAGACAAGAGCTCCACTTCTTGCATCAGCTTTCTCTACCCTGAGCCCTCCAGCTGTTTAGATAAACTCCAAACAATCCTCAGCAATTGCTATGTTAGCTGAGGAATTCTAAGAATTGAAGTCTAAATCTATTGTAGGGGTGTCAAACTCACGACAACACGTCATCACATGACGAATCACAACTTTTTTTCCCTTCGCTAAACTGGGGTTGGGCATGGCCAGCGTGTGATGCATCTGGCCTGCAGGCCGCAAGTTTGACATCCCTGATCTACTGGATGCTTAGGTGGTAGAAGGTGGTTTTTATAACCCACTAACCTTAGCTGGGAGGAAAAGAAGGGATATACTTTTTCAAAGCCTTTTATTTTACAAACATGCCATCATTCTCAAAATATTTCTTACTCATTAGCTGCCATAGAGAAAAGATCAAACCAAGTCCTCTGGGCCATTAGACAATCACTTTGCATCAAGTAGAAAACAGTCCTATCAAGAGGGCAAAGCAAAACCTGAGGTAAAGGTAGAAGATTTGCTACATATCCGGGATGTTCTACTGAGGAAGTACCATTGAAACAAAAGATAAAATGCATTTAAAGTAAGATGTATTTTCAAATATTACAGGAAGCATCTTGGGCACAAAGGCAGCTGGTGATCTTGGGCAGTCTCTCTCTCTCTCTCTTTCAGCCCCAGGAAGAAGACAATGGCAAACCATTTCCAAAATCTTGCCAAGAAAACTGCAGAGACTTATCCAGCTAGGAGGCAACACTGACTCACATGCACACACAAAACAAAAATGCTGCCTAATTCTCTTTTCTGGAATGATACTGCATGTTGCAAAACCTGAGAAAGCCACATTACCTTTAGAGTTTCTCTACTTGTTCCATGGAAACCTAGCCCTTAAAAAAAGGGGGGAAAAACAAATAAACCCTTTTATTCACTGAATGATAAATAAGGAGCCAACTAATGTGTTTTGCTCTTTAAAAGTTCAGTATACTTTGATACCGTTGGAGATAAGAATCACATTTTTTACCACTGGAACTTTTGGGAGTCCCATCAGTGGAAAGAGCTGCTAGGTTACACCAGTGATGAAATCTAAAAATTTTCTCTACCGGTTCTGTGGGCGTGGCTTGGTGGGCATAGTATGGCTTGGTGGGCATGGCAGGGGAAGGATAGTGCAAAATCTACATTCCCATCCCACTCCAGGGGAAGGATAATGCAAAATTCCCATTCCCTCCCCACTCTGGGGCCAGCCAGAGGTGGTATTTGCCAGTTCTCTGAACTACTCAAGATTTCCGCTACCGGTTCTCTGAACTACTCAAAATGTCCGCTACCGATTCTCCAGAACCTGTCGGAACCTGCTGGATTTCACCCCTGCTTTGATCCGCTAAGATGTGATTCATTATGAGCTCCTGTCATTTTATAAATAAATAAGTTTATTAGAGGTTCTACTTCGGGTTTTATTTTTTTTAAGAGTTAATTGACATGAGAAGCCACAATCTATCGCCTCAGATTTATTGCTACGGAATGAAGATAAGATTCCGTTTTGACATGGTAGCAGAGGATGGGTTCGATCCATCGACCTATAGATAGCATGTAAGAAAGAGAAAGAAAAAAGCACCTCAGAATAGGAAAGACTGGTTTGCCTAATCCAACCACATCCCCAAAGACGCTTGGTATACTATACAGGATGCTGTACTAAAGCGGATGGCCACAAGGCCATCTTGTTCCAGTGCAATATGAACCACTGAATGTCCTCAAAGGCAAGGATGCATGTCTTGCTGGCCTCTAGCCAATTGCAGTCCCCCTTAGCAGCGTAAATGTTGAGCTCAGTTGTGGTTATAAGTCGAAGGCTGCCTGCACATGCCGCATGTATAAATATTGACTTTCTGCATTGTCCTTCATTGCTACAAAATTTAAAGCTGTTTCAGAAAGATTCAGAAGGAAGCTATACAACCCTTCATTTCTAAACACGCCCCCGCTTCCCAAAAAAAAAAGATTACAGCTGTGTTTGCAGAGATCTTTTGCTGCACGATGTGGACTCAATTTTATGGAACTTATAGATAATGCCATTCTACTATGGTAAACAACTTATGTTCCATCTCCCTCCTGACTTTAGTCCAGATAAGGATAATTGCCTGGAAATTCTCTTTACTAAATTGTCATTTTTCTCCCTTGGACAGACTTTATTGCATTTCTTGTTATGGGATCCACAAAAATAGCCTCGCGGCAAATCTTGGCGGCGTGAAATTCTCCCGTTTCTGCACACCAACAATGGCACTCCACAAATGAGTTTGTTATTAGTATGTAAGGCAAATGCCCTCCCCGCACCACGAAACAGGGGAGGGAAGGAATATTGTATTGATTGAATTTATAAAGCTGGCCTTGTTGCAATATCAGAATTGCTCTGAGCAAACCCAATTGCATGGAAGAGGCATTAATTTAAGAAAAGGAAAATAATTTTTAAAAAGGAAAAGGAAAGGGACACAGTTGCAAAGATGATGCTGCATTTATTCCTCAACTTACAACCGTTCATTTCTAACTGTTCAAAGTCACAAACGGCACTGAAAAATCGACTTGTGACCAGTTTTTCACACATCCCCATGCAGAGTGTTTTGTTGTTGTTGCTGCTGCTGCTGCTGCTGTTGTGTTGTTGTTATGCTCTTGAAATGTCGCATCTGAGAGGGGAACTGATGGGCGGTAATTGGGAACACAGCACAGGAATGTCCTTGATGCATCATTAACTTAGGAAACTTATGAATGTCAATGAAAGGAAACATTCATATAATTCCACAGGACATCATTCCCAATAGCTTGCACCTGCCTTCAACAGAGAAGTGACACAGGTCAGAAAGCATCCTGCATCCAAAAAGGCTCAACACCCATTTGCACTATTCAGGGGACCCTGAGGACACAGATAAACCTCCAAGTGGCCTCAATGACTCTCTAAAAGAGATGCAAATGACCAGCTGTCTGCAAGGAATATAAATCCTTCCATTCCCCACTATTCTGTCAGAACTGAAGAAGCTTCTTGGATGAGAATCCAAATGTCTCCAAAAGAAAAAGCAAGAAAGTCCAATTGCCTCTTAGTTGGGGCAACCATGACCTGGATGACTGAGAATCTCTACAGATTCCTATCTAGTGAAGTATCCAAAACAATTGATTTATTTGCTTATCACATCAGTAATGCTTTCATTTTCTTGAATATGCTATGCTACTGTCCATAAAATTAGACATCCTCTGATCATCTTAATGATCTAGCTATAATTTAATGCTCTCTTATTTTAAGTAAAATAGCATTAGCATTTTAGGCTTATATACTGCCGCACAACGCTTCACAGCACTCTGGGCTGAAAAAGCTGCTTAATTATTTTAGTTATTTGTTCGCTTATAGAATCCAGGTCACTAATTATAGTGTAATAGAATTTGAGTTATAGAAAGACTTAAAAGCACTCTAATTTAGTCACTGAAGTGAATAAAATTGGTCACCTCCAGCCAACTTATTGGCAACAAAATGAATTATTTTCAAGTCACAAATACTAAACAGATGCATTGCGTAAGACATTAAAAAAAATTAAGTCAATAGTTTGGCATGATACATGAATCACTTTTACTCTAGTTTTTGTTAATCCATCAAATTCTGTTAGTGGTTAGTCCAGTATGTCATGCAAACTCAGAAAATTTGGTCCAGTAAACATGGCTAATTTAACTGAGTATGTGTGTTGCACAAATTCATTATAGATCAGATAGTTGTACAGTCAGGGATACACAGGACAGAACACTGATGGATTAGCACTTTGATTATTAGTTCGGATACTTAGCAAATAAACATTGTAAACATCCTCCACACTCCGCTTACCATATAGAGTTGACTGACACTGTCTTGGCACTTGACGTAAGCTTCATAGTCTGCAAACACTTTAAACCTATCCAAAAGAAAGTGAAATGCTTTGAAGGCAATCGGAGTTTTAGATTGCTAGGCCTAGACCACTGGTTAGTCTTGAAATTCATTATTCTGGAACACTCTCTCTTTGGAACACCACGAATTAATTTTGGTCTCAAGGATTAACCTTTGGGAAACTGCCAGACTATGTTAGATCAGAATGGTTCAGAACAGAAACAAATACTGTATTCCAGAAGTGTCCAGAACAATAAATGTTAATGTATCTTATAAGAAGCATCCATGAAAGCAAGAGAGAATGGTGGAGAACAACCACACCAGTCTATTTCTGATCATTGGCTGATCTATAACAAACCACCCCCATACCATCTAATTTGTGAGCAAAGCAAAAGTATGTCCCCAAAATTTAGAATTAGTCCACTGGCCCATAAGAGCACTTCATCTTAATGTAGTCTAAAACCTTCTCCAAGAATAGAGGATACTGCAAAAATCCTTTGACAAATCACCACTTGGATGGGGAGTAATACATTTTCTTTAACAATTGGTGATCCTAAACAGTAAAACTGTGATTGTATGCATATATCACTACCCTGCAACTCCCCCACCACCTGAATTTCACTGGCATGGCAAAATAATTTAAGGCAGGGGTCTCCAACCTTGGCAACTTTAAGACTTGTGGACTTCAACTCCCAGAGTTCCTCAGCCAGCAAAGCTTGCTGAGGATCTAGCACTTAGCACTTAGACTTATATGCCGCTTCACAGAGCTTTACAGCCCTCTCTAAGGGGTTTACAGAATCAGCATATTGCCCCCAACAATCCAGGCCCTCATTTTACCCACCTCAGAAGGATGGAAGGCTGAATCAATCTTGAGCCTGGTGAGATTCGATCTGCCAAACTGCTGGCAGCTGATGATCAGCAGAAGTAGCTGCAGTACTGCACTCTAACCACTGCGCCACCACAGGCTCTTTAACTGATAAAATTATTGTCAGGCAACTATAAAATAATCACAGGCTCTTAACACCTTACATAATGTATTTCAAACATATAGATATGATATGCAGAGCTGGAATTTTAAGATGAGGAATCAACGTTTTTCTTCCTTGTATTGGTTTTACTTGCAGTTTTAGCAGGGTTATGACTTCAACTTGCAGATTTTATCTTGTCAATTGCTCTTGTGACCTGATCCTTGGATGTCTATTGCTTGTAGAACAACAATTGGATTGTTCAACATTTTGAAAAAACAGAGAAATGCTTGTACTGACTAACCTTAAGTTGAAAACAAATTTCTAGAAAGACCCTTTGTTTTACAATTTAATTTAATTTAGTCCACTTTAAACTTATTATTTTCTAATTGGTTTACATATAATAAATGTACTAAAGACAAAAAGAAAACCAGATTTAACTTTTGCAATGATTTTTGGCACATACATTAAAAAGTACCATTATCCCTAGCATATGTGTGTGAACATATATGCATATTCTTTTTCTATCTCGAATGTACACAATACTGTTGGAAAATGCCAATATTTATGTACACATTGTGTATGCATTAAATCTTATGTAATATAGATTTCAGTTCTCATGTATTATATGGTAATTTGTACTATATGGTAATTCATAATTAGTGTAATTTGCATAGCTCAGTATAATCCCCCAAGCCTAAAAGGTCATCAATGTCAAGGAACATATATTAATACAAAGTAGTAGAAAATGTCATTTCAAGAAGCCAGATATATCTAATTTTTCAGTGTAATCCAAATATACAAATCCAGATACAAATATAGGGAAGACCATTTGCACTGTGTTGTAAATGTAGACCCTCATTCCAGACTGTCATGGATAAGAGTGAGTAGCACAATGTGCCCTGCAGCCTCTGATTGAAGTAGTATCTCTCCCCATGCTTCCCCCCTTGTTTTGGAAAATTAATAGTTTTCTCATCCATCAATATGAATAACTTCATCAAATCAAACTTTGTTAAATTTGTTAATTATATTAGGGAAGGCATATTTAGAAGCTATAGTTTCGTGATAAAATCCAAGTGGTACTAGTGCTTAGAGGAATGCCAGGATACTTTCAAGAATACTAAATTAACATGGGGAAAAAATTTATAAACTTTATTGGCCACCAGAGTTAGGGTAACTCTGGGTGGCTTACAGTTACATCTAAGCTATAATATAGCAAGTTAGAGTAGAAGGGGGGAGGTGGTATCTGTTATTACTCAATCAACCACATGCCCATTATCTTGATAAGTCTACCACCAAGAGTAAAAATAATATAAAATAGGCTGAAATGATATTCCTGGTAATAAGGAAAAATAAAAGTTATTCCCAACTTTCCACATGTGCATATATTATAACCCCCTTGATTTCCCATTCAATTTCAAGAGTTCTGCGCTGGTAACCCAACAAATGATAGAAGCAAATGTACAAATAAAGTTAGCCAATTACACCTGATTAATTCTGTCAATTAAACAGCATTCCAAAGGGGAAATATATACATTTCTTCAACAAACATTGAAGGTTTGTAATTCTGAATGAACTCTAGGGAAAAAAAGAAAAGAAAAATAACTTCACATTTCTCGAGCAGTGAGTGAAAATAGTCTTTAGGACCCACTTTGCTTTTCAAACTTGGCATGTGGACAATATATATATATAATTTATATCATATAGGTCGGCTTTAAAATTGGAATCATAAATAATTGTGATTGTTAACAGCAGTAAAGAATGCTGGCTTGCCAAAGAATCTCAAGGGTAAAAATGTACAAAAATTATGAAGCTTTTTGTAGGAAATAAAATTGTTTTTCTTCAACATTTTTATTAAAAGAATCACTATAATAAAAAGAATCCAAATTATAACATTGGAAGCTTCCTGGTTCAGTTAGCTTTTGTCCCTTAGTAAAAAGTTACTGCTTGCTAAATGGGATATGAAGTGATGAAAAGCCATTGTGAACTTTGGCAAATTATAATTTGCCTCTTTAAGATAATATTTTCCATTCCGTAAGTGCTCTCCACTATTTTAAGAGATAAAAATGATATATATCTTTATAATGTTCTCACTGAGTTACAAGTTGAAGCATCATAAGCCTGACTAAAAATTATCCGCAATTTATGATTTTATTCATATATTTACATAATTTAGTGTACCAACAACTGCCATTTACAATTTAAACTCAAGATATTAAAAACAATTTAAACAGCAATTAAAAGAAATAAACAATAAAATAAATGAAGGCCAGTTCAAATTCTGGGTTCAAAGCAAAGCGTTCTGTGAATGTGCAGAGGGTAAAGGAACCCAAATGGAAGTGAACGGGCGGGTGGGCAGAGCCTCGCGTGCTCTTCGCGCTCCCTGCTCCATCGGCTCTACGGCGACTGAGAGCCAAAAGTGAACCGGGAGCATTTCACCCCTGGTTCAAAGTCAATCAAGCTTCTCCCACTATGCAGAAAAGACACTTCTACAACATTATATACTACCTGGTTCCTTCTCTGACCTAGATGGCAACATATAGCTAGGATTTATGTGGAGAGACAGGGAACTTAAACCCAAGAATGCTTAATTAAGTAAATGTGATTAATTACTGATAATGACTGAATTTCATTGTTGATATATGCTCAAGAAACAAATACAACTTTGGTTGATTAGTAATAGTAGTCTTGCAATGCACCAGGCTAGAAACGGGGAGGTTGTGAGTTCTAGTTCTGTGTTAGGCATGAAAGCTAGGTGGGTGACCTTGGCCTCAGGCACTCCCTCTCAGCACAACTTACCTCATGGGTGGGTTTTGGGGAAAAACAGGAGGAGGAAGGAATATTAGGTATGTTTGTTACCTTGAATTATTTATAAAAATAAAAAGATGTTATAAAAAATCTTTTTAAAAAGACAATAAACTCTGTGATATAACAATAAAAGCCCAATTTTAGGAGTTTTCAGATAACGACAAATTTATTGAATGATGGAGGAGGGTGCTTCCCAGATGAATACTCTATACTAGGTCAAAAACAGCTTTAGGCCATTGTGATCCCTTGGAAGGTGAGATGATTCTCCCCCACTCCATTATTTTAAACATTGGTAAAATCTGTCCTTTTTAAAATGTAATTTTCTGCTTCTGACAGGCTGTTTCCTCCTACAAGAGCTTCTGTCTCATTTTTCTCTAGACTCTTGGGCCCCAACTGCCCTAGCAACTGTTTCAAGGAAAAAAAAGAGTAGCTGGCAGCTCACTCTTTTTGGAGAACTAAAATGATGCAGCATACAAATAAACACAATGTGGCATATGGACGTTGATAAAGGAGTGAGGGAGATTGTGTGTGCAAGCAATTTATTTCATCTTTGCACGAAGTAGAAGTCAGGGAATTTTTGCTTCCTGTTTTCAGAGCTTTTCCTGAGTGTTTCAGTTCAAATCTGAAATCAGATGTATAAATCTGGTGGAATTAAATGGTACAAAACCCATTTCACACCTACTGAAATTTAAACTGAGTTTTCACAAAGTTTAAATCCAGTGTGGTGGGATTGGAAAAAATCAAACATGGATTTTATAATTACACCAAGGAAAAAAGCTTGTCCAATGCAGAAAAAACTTTAAAAGATATTTTCTAGAAAGTTTATTTATTTCTCTACCTAATTGAAAGTATTACTGTATGGAACTGATATGGAAATCTGATAACATTTGATACTGTACTTAAGTAATGATGCTCCACAAGGGTGAAATGCTCCCGGTTCGGGTGGGCTGGTTGGTCGTCGTAGAGCCAGAAGCGATCGCAGCCTGAGGCTTCTCTCACCTGCCTGGATGCTGCCATTTGGGTTCTTTTACCCTCTGTGCATGTGCAGAACACTTTGCGGATGCACAGAGGGTAAAAGAACCCAAATGGTGGCATCTGGGTGGGTGGGGGAAGCCTCGCACTGCGATCGCTACTGGCTCTATGCCAACCGACTTGCCCACCTGAACCAGAAGCATTTCACCCCTGATGTTCCATCAATAATTCTAATTTCTCACAAAGGAAAGAGATAAGTAATTCAAGAACAACTGGAAACAATGACCAGAGGTGATATTCACTTACTTTCCCTACAGGTTCACAAATGTGAGCACGCGCATGCGCTTTCCTCGTGCATGCGGCTTACACTCATATGTAGGGCTTCAAAATGTGGCTAAGTAGGATGGTGTAGCACAGGGGTGGGTAGGTGGTAGCAGATCACTAGTACCGATTTGCCCGAACCGGTCCAAACCTGCTGAATACCACCTCTGGCAATGGCCCCTGCCTTCCTTATAGTTGGATCAGGAGACAATAAGATAGATGTTCTGCCCCCATTGCCTTCTCTCCTAGATGGCATCTCATTCCTACTCTTCTATCACCACAATTTAGCATTGATTGCTCAATATATAATATCATTATGACAAATTCACATCACAGATCTTAAATTCTCTGGAGATCATCAAAGTCTTGAAGCAACCTGTTGTAGGTGAATGTTCTGCTGGTTCCCAGATATCTCAGGATCCTCCATTAGTGAGATGTGATCACCCATGATCAGCAGCTATCTATGTCAGTGAATCTACAAGCTCTTTTTTTTTTTACCTCTTCAATTATTTTATTTTTAGTTGCAAGCTTTTTCAATTGCTAAAAGAAACTCTTTATAATGTACAAGAAACTAAGGATTAAAAACAGAACTTCACTAATATAAGAAATAGATCTATAAAATCACATTGGGAAGCAACTGTGCTATTAAAAGAAAGTAAGTGGCTGAGTGGAATTACAGATTGTTTTACAATACGACCAGCTGGAAAAGCGAGGTCCTGATGGCTCTTCTGAAAGCCAGCAGGTATGGAAGATCTCTCTATGTTATCTGAGTTGTGTTCAAATTAGCACTGCAGGAGAGCTGTCTGTTAATTAAATACAAATCTTTTATTAGGTATAACTGTGGAAAGCTATAAACTAAAAATAAGTATGAACAAAACAATTCTCTATTCTGTGGCCACAGATTTCTATTCCTAGAAAAAGCTAACTAATTAATCAAGGCCTTAGAATTAGCTGCACTGAAAGTTAATAAGCAGGTCAATTTGAAGCAGGTATGTTTTAGGGGTTGTTTTTTCTATGCCAGCAGCACTTTTCAAAAAAAATCATCAACAAGCTCATTACAATAGTCAATGCCTGAGGATAGTAAAATTACTATCAAAATTGCAACTGAGAAATGGAAAAAAAAGGTGAACCAACTGTCTCCTTGCATGTAAAAACCAACACTTGGAAAGGAAAAAGAACAAAACCTAACAGTGATTCTTCTTACCACCTGGTTTTTCATGCCATTCCAGTGAGAACAGCTTTAGCTGTAATACCACAACAATATCCGCAATGGTATGTTGAATGCCATATTAGCAGACAGACTTTTCATTCCTTCTGAGTTTGTTTCATCATAGCATATATAAAATGCTTTCACTCACATAGTTTTTATATAGCACTCACTTCTTCTTTAGCACCTTTAGGACAACTTGCTTTAAAATGTCAACCTTTACTTAACAAACACCTATTCAAATCAAGGATGAAGATTTTTGAATGTTTTTGAGTTTAAAAGTAGTTCATATACTTAAAAGAAATGAAGTGCAAGTGAACTAGCTTTTTTCCTTTGTTTCTACTGTTATTAATTTAAAATGTGAAATTCAGAATGAAAGGGAGGTGAACCATGTCTATACTTTCAGGCTCCAATATCAAAAAAGAAGAAGAAGAAAAAGCTAAGCCTCTTTGAACAGGTTTTTCATTTTTAAACAAATTGATTCAGACATTCTAATCCAAGGGTGTCAAACTCGCGGCCCGCGGGCCAGATGTATCACATGCTGGCCACTCCCATGCCTGGTTTAGCGAAGGGGGAAAAAGTTCTAACCTATCATCACAGCAATGCATTTTTACTTTCTATGTACTACAAATACATTAAAGACTAGCAAATGTATTATTTGTAAGGTTCTACACTTAGGCAAGAAAAACAAAATGCACAGGTACAGTATATGTGGTACTTTGCTCAACAGTAGTAA
>JANHGD010005491.1:217288-231776 GCA_027560375.1 Imantodes cenchoa | reverse complement strand
ATCTCTGTACGTTTCTCCATTCAACTTTCCCTCAACCCTGACCAGTCTCCCAGTCCCTGCTGCTGAAAAACACCCATACAGAATGATGCTACCACCACCACGCTTCATTGTTGGGATGATATTGGGAAGTGATGAGCGGTGCGGTGCCTGGTTTCCTCCAGACATAATGGTTAGATTTGAGGTCAAACAGTTCAGTCTTGATTTCATCAGACCAGAGAATCTTGTTCCTCACAATCTGAAAGTCCCTCACGTGCTTTTTTGAAAATTCCAAATGGGCTTTCACTGAGGAGGGGCTTCCACCTAGCCATCTGCCCTAAAGCCCAGATCGGTAGAGGGCTACAGTGACGGCTGTCCTTCTGGAACTCTGTCCCATCTCCACAGGATCTCTGGAGCTTGGTCAGAGTGATCATCGGGTTCTTGGTCACCCCTAAGGCCCTTCTCCCTCGACTGCTCAGTTTGAACAGGTGACCAGCTCTTAGAAGAGCTCTGGTTGTGCCAAACGTCTTCTATTTGAGAATTATGGAAGGAACTGTGCTCTTAGGAACCAGAAATTTTATTGTAGCCATCCCCAGGTCTGTGACTTGCAATAATCCTGTCTCTGAGCTCTGCAGTTCTTTCGACCTCATGGCTTTTGCTCTGCTACAGTATGCACTGTCAGCTGTGGTACCTACTATAGAGAAGTGTATGCCTTTCCAAATCATGTCTAATTTAATTTATCACAGGCAGGTTCCAATCAAGGTGTAGAAATATGTCAGCAAAGTTCAAAAGAAATGCGAGGCACCTGAGCTAAATTTCAAGTGTTGTTGAAAAGAGTCTGAATACTCATGTGGTATTTCAGTTTTTTTAAAATAAATTTAATACATTTCTAAAATACTGTTTTGTTTTGTCATTATGGGGTAAGAGTGTAGATTGGGGAAAAAAAGAACTTCAACATCTGTCGAATCAGACTGCTGCATAACAAATTTGACAAGTGCAGGGGGTCTGAATACTTTCTGAATGTACTGTATTAGCAGATATATTACATTATTTTATGGGTAGCATAAAAGTTAATCTGAGATGCCATAAAAAGCCATTCCCATTTTGTTGTCAAGAAAACTTGTCCACGATTCATTTAGAAAGTAAAGCTGCATTTACTTTCCAAATGAGTCACAGGTTAGTGTTTTCTTGACATATGCACCTTTGTAGGTGTAATAGTACACGGGAAAGACATTAGAAGACAGGGCCATGACATAGTGTCAACTGTTGGAGAAGAAACCCTCTCTAATTTCTCAGACTGTAAAGACGACAATAGCCAGGGGTGGGGGAGAATTGACTTTCAGACTTGCAAGATTCCATGATTTTACTATGAAGTAGAATTAGCGCATCTGGTTGTGATTCCTATCTGGTTTTCCCTGCAAGTCCTACAAAAGGATAGACTAAAATCTGGTTTATATTCATGATAGTAGAATGAAATACAAGAGATTGCAAAATGGGTTATATTATTTCAGGCTGCAGGTAAGGGATCATAGGCTTTAATGCTTTCTTGACTTCCTGCACGCAGAAAATAGTATCATTAATAAAATAAGTGATTTTCTTGTCCCCCCCCCCCTTCTATTAAATTTTTTGTTTTTTGGAGACTGCCTGGACAAGTCCTGCAGTTTTGACAGAAAGTGACTTGCCTAAGGTCACTCAGGTGGCTTTGTGCTTAAGGTGGAACTATAACTCTTAGTTGAGTTACTAAGCCTTAACCACACCACCAAACTGGCTCTAGTTTCGCCTGTTTTGCATAAAAAAGGGCCAATGTGAAGCTAAAATGGAAAGTGTTACCATACTCAGTGAGTTACATCCAGGTTCCCAGAAATAGAACTATAGAATGGTGGAAGAAATAGAGCAACATAAAATATATGGTTAATTCCTATGGTGAGTGAATTAACATTAACTTTTCTTTTCCCAATAAACAAAAAACAGAACTTGTCTGAAGAGGGCTGGGACTTTTCTAGATAACCTGAAGAGGCCAGTTCTAGATAACTGGACGAAAACAGGGCCAATTGTTAACAGAGGGCGATGCTTCAAGGTAGGTTTGAACTCTGAAGAAAAATATCCCTCAGAACAGCTGGGCAGCCCATCACGTCACTCAGAGCAGCATATACAGCCCATCCTGAGCTTCCCAGGGCACAAAGTGCTCTGGCAGTTGCTAGTAGAACTGGAAAGAAGTCCAGAAGCTGCACGATTTCTTTACCTCATTAAATTTATGAGTTTCCTCTTTAGAACATCTTCCAACGCAGTTTCATACCTTTTATTATTTGTGTTTTCAGTTTTGGTGAATGGAGTGGCTTATTGTGGTGAGTTTTTTGTGCTTTAATCTTTGAAAGCCATCCTGGGTTATTTGATAGAAATGGTGCCTATATAAATCAAATAACTGAACAAGCAAACCACATTAGCACCATTCTATTGAGACGCATGGGGGATGCATGTATAATAAATAATTCCTCCACAGCTGAATGACCATCATCAAAATAAACTATGGCTGCCCTTAAATATGACTTCTATTTATAATAGGGAACCCGTGGCTATTCAGGGAATATTCTTTAATACTGAACTAACTGTAGTTAGATATCATAGGTTTGGTTACTATTCCTATTAAGAATTTTCCTAGTAAACAGATTGTCACATCTTCTCAACCAGATTTTTCCACCTCAGCCGAGCCCCTTGTAACTCAAACAGCTACAGCAGAATGCTTTTTCTCCGCTTTTGCTGATTCGGACTTGGATTATTTCCACACCTTCTGATGGAAGTTTTCTTGAAGCCACCTCAGGCTGAGCTTGGCTACCTCAAGGTTTTGCCCCCACCCTACTCCCGACCTCAGTAGAACTTCTTTCCACCTTAGCACCAATTTGGCCTCAGACCAAAAGGGTTGTTCATTTCATTGCAGAGCTCTGGTACCAGAAGTCCATCAAATCCAAGACAGCAATTTTCTCCAAACTGATATCTCCACATAGTGTCCCAGAAGAGGAATTAAAATTCAGCATACCTAATTGAGTGCCCAGTTGTTTTCTGTTCTACAATCATTTCATTGTTTTTTTTATCTTTATTTATTGAGAAAACACAGTTGAAGATTTTGAAGTGACCAGCTGGAGCTGTCTTCTGATCTTTGGGAATAACTCACAGATCTGGCTACAGAAGACATTTCATATCCATAGCATCTTGGAAAAGAGCCCAAAGTGGGGATTTCTACGATACCATCCTCTATTAGCTAAACCCAATAAATCAGCTATATTTGCGTTCTAATTAAATGGGACAAGAAGTCCGTCGCCATTGTACATCTAACAACTCGTCCTTTTTTGTTTTTTGAAGTTTGTGTTTTGTGTGCAAATGATACTCACTTCCAATCCCCGCACCATTACACCAAGTACTTGGAATAACCTTTGAGTATAGCTACATGGATACGAATGAGCTTCTTTAGTTAAGTGTTTGCAAAGTCTCTAGACATTTCAGCTGCTCAGAATGAGTTAGTTAAAGCATCTTTGTTTGCAACTGTCTAATTATCTGTGCTCCGATAAGCTAACTTCCTCAATCTAGTAATCATTTTCATGGACTTTTTGTGAAAGGAAGAAATAATGGTTTCCAGCAATAAGAATGTGAAAGTATTATCATTTATATTACATGCAAGGAACAAAAAAACAAATTTCAGTATCATGTTATTTTTCAGAGCCACTAGCTTCAGTATGTTTAGCAGGCATTTGGGATTCATGCAGTGCCATCATCTATGCCACTAACAACATTAAAAGAAATATTGACGCTTCTATTCCTTTGACAGTACATACCATATGCACAATTCAAATATAACATTAAATGGAATGAGTATTCTGTTCTATTTTTAGAATTGAGTTGTTAAAATATTCCAAGTGTAAATTCAACACCACAAATAAAAAACAAGAACAATTATGATACAAACAGTATGTTTATACTTATGAACAGATTGACATGCACCAGATTCACACATTTACAGACACCCCAGGCATCATAGAATGTTACAGCTTCATCAAATGGAGGTTACATGGTTTTCTATGTAAACAGGATCTTTAAAAGATCAGTCTTCCCCAATTGGAATTGCCTGAATGTTTTGGACTAAATTCACAACATCATAATGGTTGCTTTGGCTGAGGGGAAAGGAATTGTAATAAAACACATCCAAGTTGATTGCTTGGGAGAAAGCTGGACTAGATGTTAAAGTGATATTTACAGACCATAAAGAGCACAAGAAAGCAGCTGTAAAACATTAGGAAGCTATAGTGCCGGAGAGTAATGTTGGTAACAGATTAAGTTCTTTACAATGCCAAAATGAATCCTATTCAGTCAAAATCTTACATAAATCTGCCATTTACAGATCCCCATCTCATCCATTTAGAATCCATACAAAATCTTATTGTGTTAACTTGATTGAATATAAAGTTGATCTAGCTTCAATCTCCTATGATCTTTCTTACAAGACTTCAGTATAAAAGTTATATGGAAATTTTAAAATTAAAAAACCCAAATATTTATTGATCTGATCAGGTTTGTTTTTTCCATCAATATCAAAACCTAAAACAAATGATGAGAGGTAAGCCAGAACCTAACAGCTAGAATGGCAAATGTTTCACTTTATCCAATACTAAATGATGGCTATTTGAAATCTAAATCTAAATCCACCTGAACTTTGTTGTATTGGCAATCAAGCGAATAGCCAACAGTTCATCACAGAAATCTTTGTGTTTTTTATTAATATAAGTGGAAGGAAACTACTTACACTGGTACTGAAGGAACAAACCCACCAATCTTACACAATGAGATGATGCACACCTTTTCTGCATAAATCATCTGAATTTCTAAGTGGGTTTGCACAGCTTGCAAGTTCATCAAAGTTACTTTAGTTAGCATGAAAACCAAATTTAATATTCTAAGGATTTTTTGTTAACTTTTAAATAAATACGTACAACAGCAGACTATATAATCAAGTTATTCTGTTACATTGATTCCTATTGATGGGATTCATTAGTCCCTGCAGTCTCTGCTGCATGTTACTAGTAGCTTAAAACAAATTCAGCTGGCAGTGATAGTAAGAGGCATTAGGTAGAAAGGCTTAATTTAGCTCAATTAAGCTATGATGTACCGTAGCTTAGGATCAACTTTGAATAGTCTACCAGTAACACACATGCCACTATGGCTGGCAGAACTTTGTTCTATAGAGACAGATTAGCTGGGACTACTGCTGTAAAATAAAGCCCAGCTTTATTCATCTAAATGCATCAAACTTGAGTCCAAACCTCTTGAAGGGCGTATTTCAAGTAAGTCAGTACTTTAAATTAATAGCTACTTTGCTATTTCATGTAAACAGTGTTGCCATATGGAGTTTCAGGGCAATAAGTATGAATCTATTATAAATATATTTGACAGCTTTAATCCCTAAATTAAATTGCAGATATCATCCAATTATTGTTATACTGCTTTATTAAACAATTTTGGCTGCATTTTTACACATTTCCTCATTGACTTGACCTACAAGATTCTGGCAATAAAGCTTACAATAGAATGACTATTTGAAGCAGGACATCTTTGTGAATAGATTAACTCTTCTGCAATGGCACCACTGGTCCATATCTACTGGTTTGGAAATGTAGCATTTCTTTAGTGAATGGACAGGCTCTTCCCACTCATGGAAATGACTAACTTTAGCAAAAAAAAAAAAAATCCTACTGGAGAGAGGGAAGGTCCCCTATTCCCACTTCTTACAGCCCTTGGCATTATCTCCCTTTATATTGTGAAGTATTGCCTGACCCCTCAAAAATGGGAGCAGACCCAAGAAGAGGGGAAACTGATAAATATGACCATATCTCCTTCAGTACAGGAATCTTTCTGGCATGAATACTTACAGCGCATTTATTATTATTCTATACTTTGGACATTTTTAACTGGAAAAGGAACAAGTTTACAGTCTTAGATATGGCAGTATAAATTCTGGTTTCTATGATATTCATTAGGTATAAAGACTAGTTTTGACATGCAATAAAAAAAATCTTAAACTGCATGTTGATGCAAATGAAAATGGATATAGCTCAGTTAATAGTATCTGGTCAACCATACCGCTTCTAAGGGTAATGCACTGAAATAGTGATAATTTAGTTCTCTATTTTTTTGCTATTACAAACTTTTGTTGTTAGAAATAATATGGTTAACTCAATGATTTGAGTATCACATTTTTAAGAACTGTTCAGTACAATTGTAATTAGTACGAGTTTGAGTTATCCCATCAATGTGTTATAAAGCCCTGTTATCTTCTGAACATTCAATCCATATTCAATTCTGTTGAACTGTTTTTGATCCAATTAAATGTACAGATCTTAGTTTATGGACTACATCTATTTGCACATTACTGATCTTGTTTATCAACCTGTACATTACTGATGCATGATTGCTATCTGAACCCAAGCATTGCAATAAAGGCCCAAGTTCATTACTTCTTATAGATCATGATCACAATACACATACAATATGGAATTTCCTATTACAGAACTGAATAATTTTGTCTTTATTTTCCCACAAAATAGGGCCTCTCACCATTTTAGCAATCCTTTATTGAAGATAACAAGTTGGTTATGTTCACTGTATTGTATGAAACATCACAATATCATACTGGGAAGGTACTATCAGTACAGGATTAGACCAGAGCAGACAGTCTGAACAATAAACCATGTTGCATTCTTCGTTCCCTAGCTTTTAACAACCCCCAAAGGAAAATGAAACAAAAAAAAAACCAATAGGGACAAATACCTGTTAACATCATCATTTAAAACACCGTTTAACTTACGAGGCTAAAATCTAATGAATAAATAAAATATATTGTGGCAATAATCCTTTCTAGACCATCCCACTGCCAAAAAACTTTAAAATAAAACAAAATAAAAACATAACCAAATGTTTGGGAAATCTGGCCAGAGGCACCAGGTTATAAGAGTGTACAAGGATTTACACTCAAGTGTAGGTAAGGGGAGGGGGAGGAAGGTTACAGAAAAATACCATGAATTTTATTTCACACAAAACCAGTTGATGACTGTCATTAGCTTAAACTACACACAAGGACAATTACATCCTCGTTTGAAACACAGTTTAAACAAATAGGAAAATGTTTACAAGGCATCCACAGCATGTAAGTCATGTACAGATGGATACATTCATTATTTCCCCTCCCCAATAGCTTTTTATTTTTTTTAGATAAATACTCTTCTCCACTTTCAGCATTAACTTGACTCAATACATGCACAACTCAAAAGAATTAAGAAAAAAAATAAGATTATTGCAAAAATAGAATTAAACTAAGAATCTTCAAGTACCTTACATGACGGCCACTCTGTACCATGCCCATTGCTTATAAAATGAAAGGTCACTGAACCCATGAAAATATCTCTAATATTTTCTTAGATTTAAAATAGATAATTTTAGCTGTATTTATAGTAATCTCAAAGTGATAATTTGAACTTTGTAAATAATGCAAACAATTAAAAATTATACCCATATTACACAAGACCTCTCTTTTAAGCTGATAGAAATCAAAGGGAAAAAAAACCTATAGAAAACCACATTTAGAACAAAATCACAATTTACATTATAATAAAGGCAAATATTCAGCATTTAAAAAAACTCGCAGCAATGAGTGAGATGTCAAAGCAAATTACAACTAACCATAAATTAAGTTGTTTGGTTTAAAAAGATGTAGCAAGAGTTTAAAGATGTGTTATACACATGCGTAAAATTTGTATTTGTTTAGATGCCTAAAATCTCCTTATATTATTGCCAAATACACTTTGTCTCAAGCAAGCAATAGGCAACATATCACAATTTGGACACTGTAGGGAAATCCTAACAGTCTGGTAATACAGGTAAAACTGGAAAAATAAAAAATAAAAATACATCCTATAGCATATTGCCCAACTGCATGACTTCCAAAGCCCAGAGCTGTAAAAGATTTCCATGTTGGTAAGGTGAAATAAGTGTCTTGTTACAATTATTTGCACTCAGGTGTGCACGTATTGTAAGTTTTGTTAAACATAGTGTCTTCAGGGTACAACTACAATCCCATGGTACTTTATGTACATTTAGTGAAGTGCTCCAAGCATTATTCCTTGGTTTTTAGGGCTCTGGCTCCACATTGATGTAACCAATATACCCAAGGCTGGTAAAAATACTGTAGTATAGGCAATGCTAAGAGTGGCAATATCAGAAAACACAAATATGAACAAATGATGGAAAATCCTAATAATTTCTTTCTGCCCATTTCACAAAATGTTGGAAATCCACCAGAATTTTTCCCTTGTATTGAAGAAAACTGATTAAAAGTTTTTCCCCCTTTTTTCAGATTCAAAAGCATTTTAGTAGATCTGTAAGGCTACCACGGATCTTCTAGATCTCCAGCACCCTACAGGAAAAGAAGAGGAAAACGGTTAGCACTATATTGACCTTAAAAAAACTAATATCTATATTATTCTGAATTATTACATAGAGAAAGCATGCACAGATGATCAAGAAGACTCCATCTTCAGAGACTCAATCATTATTGTTCCACTCTCCCAGCCTTGTAATTTCAGCGGCAGGATCAAAAGAATATATTGTCAGAAAAAAAACCCTAAACCTCTGTAATCCCTATGACCAATCAAGTTTGCCTGTGTTTTCTGCTAGCTTCCTATTTAAAATAAACTGAAGAGGGGTGAAATTGTTTTATCACAAAATGAACATTTAAAAAATGACAATGAAGGTAGAATTATATTCATAAAGTTAATAAAAAATCAATTCACATTTTGGTAGTTATTATAATTTCTATATTTTTCAGTTTGCATACATAATATAAAGAAATAAGAAAAAACCTAAGGCAGAAAATATTCACTAAATTTGGGGTGGGGGGATTGTTTATTGGTTCTATTTATAGAATTTACTATATTAGGACAGAATAAGAATAAAGGTTACTAAAGCACCATGATTACTTAAAGAAAGTCAATATGCATTCAGATTATTCCACATGTTTTTATTTAATTGTAAACAATAACTCTAATAAACACTAATTGTCAGTACATTTTAGGCATTAGATACATAGTGCTATTAAGTGCATCCTGGATACATTTAAAAACTGGGTACAATTATAATCTCCATACTATAGGCTGGCATAACACAGGGCAACTTAAATGGCTAAAATTAACATGCCTTAACTTAAACAGGCAAATGTGTCTTTGACATGAATTATCCACAAGTCAAATACAAACGTGCAATATCTACATCATTGTCAATCATGGAAAGTGAGTTATAATTCAACAAACTATAAATGATGGATTCAGATGGCAATTTTAGGCTTCTCCAAAATTTTAAGTTAGGTTCTCCCCCCCCCCCCACAGCACAATGGCCAAGGTGACATTCCTTTTACATATCAAAACTCTTAATCCAATACCACTGATATTTAAATTCATCAAATCTAAGAACACAGATGCTGTGCTCTTTTCCATGTAGGCAGAAGACAAGCAGAGACAGTGCTGTTAAAACTACATTTTATAATAGCTAAAGTTCCCAGAAAGAACGCCCTACATACACAGAAGGCCTCTTATGGATGTAGCCAGTACATATAAAAATTTTAAAAATCTAATTTTCTAAGACGTAACAAATATGGAGAAAGCAAGACATCATAAGAACTAAACCATGAGCAACTATGAGAAAAATGAAGGCATATCATCATTTCGTCATATTATTCATCACTCATTTCTGAATCTTCTTTGGGGCTCTGCGTTTCAGCAAGTTGGTGCTCAGATTTTGCTTTAGAGTCTGTCTCTTGATTATTTGATGCATCTGAAGTTGAGGTTGTAGCTGATTCAGCAGAACTTTCTTCTCCCTGAATTTTAGCTAGCCTGTAACTAATGAGCACGTCTTCCAGAAGGTGGCGATAGTTTCCCCTATGAGTAACTCTCACTTGCCTGAGAGCTTCTGTCAATTTTCCCTGCGTTGCACCTTCTGCAGCTTTGCCATGGTCCTTATTTAAGATTGAATACCCCAGAATCAGTTGTTGAACTAGGATATTTCTAAAACCTTTAATACATTTGACAAACTATTAAAAATTGTAAGTGATGGTTTCTAATAAGCCACCTTTAAAAGCAATCTTAGTCCCCCTTGGCAAAAAGTTATTTGAGAGTTAGGATTTTAAAGAAGTTAATAAAATAATAAAAGTATGGAAAGGTATTTTCGTATTTAGTTCACCAATAGCTATGAAGCTTAGATGACTGGACATAATTTATAATTTAGATGTTCAAAATAAGGACACTGTATAACTCCTATTTTTATTGTTCTATATATATACGTACTATATACATACTTATAATATGTAATTTATATATTATGTTTTAAGACATAGCAGTATATTCAACAGTTTGTGAACAGCTTAAGTAAAATGAATGTTACTTTTTACCTTTACTTTACCTTTTACATTTTCGCCAATCGACTTAAAACTGCCAATGGAAAGTTTGCTGCCACATATACTGATTAGAATATTATGTACTACTTTCTAAGTATGTTCTAAGCAAACTCACACTCCAAGCATGAGCTAATGGGCTGATCACCAAGCAAATTCTAGAGCAAATATAAAAGAAAAATGCTAAGTAGTTCCATGCTTGATTATATGCTTTTAAGGAAGAGTTTTATCTCAAATGTTAACTCAGCTTTGTCCAATACAACTAGGTACAGATAATTTAGGGCCAACCCTCTACCCTCCAAAACCCACCAAGTCTTCACACAACACATAAAATATAGAGTAATATCATGTAGTATGCTAATATAATCTAAGATAACTTTTCAAAGAGTTTAGTCCAGTACCATGTTTCCCCCCAAATAAGACCCTGTCTTATATTTTTTTGAACTCTGAAATAAGCGCTTGGGCCTTATTGCCATGCACTCAAAAGCCCAATTGGGCTTATTATCAGGGGATGTCTTATTTTGGGGGAAACAGGTACCGGTAGTTCTCAAGCTTTTGTTCATCATGGACCCCATTTAAATACCTTTTTTGGCCACGGACTACCAGGACTTAACTCAAGATTTAAATTATAACATTTCTTCAAGTCTTCACAAATCCCCATGTGATGACATTGTGCCACCTCCAGGGATCTGCAGACCACAGGTTGAGACCCACTGGTCTAGACAACTTCTTATTCTGATCAAAGGCTCAAAAGCATTATGTCTTTATACACCAGATATTTGGGGAGGAGGGAGAAATAGTTAGAGAGGACTGCTGTCTTCATGTCCTACTTGTGGACTTTCCAAAGATATATAGTTGTATGCAAAAGAGCATATCAATATGTACTTTTGTGCTAATCTAAGGTCCTTTTGCAGACAGCAAATTATCTTGTAAGAAACTTTAAATAAAAGAAATCCAAAGTGAATTATGTGAAAAGGGTATTATAATAAGTTGTGTTTCTGTCTTACTATATCCTCCTCCTTTTAAACTGTTCTTCAAATTTGCCCAGTCCTGAGAAACTGGTGACAGTTTAGGTATGGGGATATAAATGATTTTTTCTCCTTGAAATTCATTCTGTAATTTTTACTTAAGGTATACTCAGATTCTAACCAAACAAGACACTGTTAGCAGTAGTTTTTATTATATAAAGATCATGGAAGTATCATAAATGGAAGTATCATAAATCAGGTAGAAAGAACAAGAACTATTTTAAAACAAAACAAAAATGCTATGGAATTTGGAACTTCCTGCTACCCAGCCTCATCTTAGAGAAGAAGTGTCAAACTCACATCATCATGGCCATGTCGCGTGAAGTATTGGAACTCTTCCCCCTTCGCTAAACTGGGCGTGGACGTGGCCAGCACGTGACGCAGGGAATCTGACAGCCCTGACCTAGAGCTTCAACCAAGCTCAATGAAATACTGCTTGGTGGCAGTGTTTAGAATGCAGTACTGCAGTCTACTTCTGCTGACTGCAAACTACCTGCAATTTGGCAGTTCAAATCTCACCTGGCTCAAGATTGATTCAGTCTTCCATCCTTCCAAGGTCAGTAAAATGAGGACCCAGATTGTTGGGGGCAATATGCTGACTCTGTAAACCGCTTAGAGAGGGCTTTTAAAAGCACTATGAAGCGGTATATAAGTCTAAGTGCTATTGCTATATGGGTCTAAAACTACATTTATCAGAGTCCCTTGGGAGTTGGGCGGCATATAAATGTAATAAAATAAAAATAAAATAAAATTTAGAACCAAATCTTGCAATGTGCTTCCTTCCTCTGTCCGTCTTCATTTGAATTAGGGAAGGGCTTCTCGTTTTTTTCAAGTCTGTTTCTTGGAATGGGCTTAAACCACATTTATTTGATTGTTGCCTGGCTAATGAATCTGCCATTGTACAGGTAAGGTCCTTGACTTACGACCACAATTGAGCCCAAAATTTCTTTTTGTTAAGTGAGACAGCTGTTAAATGAGTTTTGCCCCAGTTTTACAACCTTTCTTGCCACAGTTGTTAAGTGAAACACTGCTGGATATATTATTAAGTGAATCTAGCTTCCCCATGGACTTTGCTGGTCAGAACTTTGCAAAAAGGGATCATGTGAGATGTGACCTAGGGACCCTGCAACCATCGTAAAATATGAACCAGTTGACCAGCGCCTAAATTTTGATCACATGATCGTGGCGATGCTGCAAAGGTTGTGACTCTGAAAGACGGTCATAAGTCACTTTTTTCAATGCCATTGTAACTTTGAATGGTTACTAAATGAACTTTTGTAAGTTGAGGACTCTGTACTTTAAGGCTACTCTTTGTGCCCCCTTATAGGCATTATAGCATGTGTGTCCACCCAAATGGTACCCTGTTTCCCCCAAAATAAGACATCCCCTGATAAAAAGCCCAACCGTTTTTTTCAGTGCATGGCAATAAGGCCAAGTGCTTATTTCAGGGTCCAAAAAAATATAAGACATGGTTTTATTTTCGGGGAAACATGGTACCCATGCGACTCCAAAGACAGACAGACAGACAGACAGACAGACAGACGTATGCACGCATGCACACACACATACACACAAACTGGAATTTCATGGCTGATTGCCAAAAATACAAAACAGCAATCTTTTCACTCCAAATATTTTGCCAATCTTCCAAGATGTGGCCATATATTTTCACACATCCTAAGACACATATAAGGCTCCCCACACAACAAAGATCTCTCCTTTAAAGATCTGGAAATTTAGGATTTTCAACAAATCTTTGCAACCTGCAATTGATATTGAGGAACACCCATTTCCAAGTGTAATTATTAAGATCAATATAATCCCTGAGGTCCTAAAGTCCAAATAGTGAACAGAAGTCATACTTAACTCATCTGCTTCTATTCAATAAACATGTCATACCAAGTTTACAAATAAAGCATCTGTCTCTGAAAAATAATGGAGCCACTTAAAATTAATAGAGATTGTTATTGGTTTCTGGATCTGAAGTATCTGCCCAATTAATCCAATTTTAGTTTCTTAACATTAAACAGCTTTTCATTATTTTAACTGTCCAGATAGAGTTTAGTTTTCATATTATGAATGATTACATCAAATATTATTTTTCATTTTACTCACTAGATGATCAAAGAAGAGGATTTGATATGTTCTTCATCTAAGTACTTCCAAAGAAGTATTAGAAACAGATCAAAAGGGATATCAGGGAAACAAAAGGAATGGCAGTTCTCTAAATCCTAACATAAACAACCTTTTCAAAGAAGGATTTCAAATTTCCACTTGCATTCCAGAATGTGCTAATATGCATGAAACCATGATATACTTGTTGGAAAATAGACTTATCTTATTTCTGAATTGCAACTCCTACTCACTGACGGTATAATGGCATGCACACTAAGTGAATGAGCATTGAATATAGTGAATATAGCAATGCAAAGGCATGGAACATTAAAAGCACAAAGATAACCCCTTGCTTGGAAAGTAAATTCCCATCTCTCAATATTAATGAGGAAAGACAGCCTACCCAACTGCTCTAACAACAGATGCAGAGACAACACACATAGAATAAAATGTCAATCTTATGCAACACCATTCATAGAGCAGATTTTGAATGCTCTAGCAAGATTTTTACTATGGACTGGAAAAAAAGGAATAGCTATAGCACTTAGACTTATATACCACTTCATGGTGCTTTAATGGACATTAAAGTCCATTCCTCTGAAATCGATTTAAGGCCTGAAACACTTTTATTGGGAATATTTCACACAAAATACACAAAAGATTAACATTATTTATACTCCATATAACCACCGCGTGGTTTAAATCTGATTATGTGTTTAAATAGACACACAGGTAGTCCTGCGTTAACAACCACTCATTCAGTTGACTGAAGTTACAACTGTATTGAATTTATTTATTTTATTTATTTATTATTTATTTATTTGTCAACAAGTGCAAGGAAACAGGATACATGAAAAAAATGGCACAAATAAATGAATACAGAGAA
>JANHGD010005491.1:200663-211524 GCA_027560375.1 Imantodes cenchoa | reverse complement strand
ACAAGTTACAGTCATACAGTCATAAGTGGGAGGAGATGGGTGATAGAAATGATGAGAAGACTAATAGTAATAGTAATTCAGCCTTAGTGAATAGTTTGGGCAACTGCAGGACACTATAATGGTCATAACTTTGGGGAAGGGGCATTAAGTGCCATTCATTCAATGCTGCTGAAACTTTGAACCATCACTGAACAAATTATCATTAAGCTAGAACTACCTCTAGAGCAATTTCACAGAATTATTTAGCCTGAAGCATTTTAGAATGCAACTGAAAAAACAGTTAAATACTAAATAGCTCCAGATAGGAAAACCTGATATAAAGTTAACAGCTCTTGTCATCTTGTTCCCGATGTATTATGCTACATGCAAAAACACAGGGAGAACATTCAGTAATGTAATTACACATCTGTCATTCTGAAATACAGTTCCTAGAATTACAGCTATTTCTACTGAATGATCAGATCTATCCTGAAGGTCTCCTGGTTGGTTTAGCAGACTATTTCACTGAGCTGCAGAACGAATAAAAAGTGATGTTGGTCTTGGAGAAAAGATCAGAGAAAAGTACTTGTTAATTATAAACAGTAACTGAGGCATGAAAGAATACATTTAAATCTACAGAAAGCTATATGATCATACTAATATCTGAATTCAATAAATATACATGCCTGCAAAAAAAAAAACACAACCACAAATTTATTTCTGTTCTATATAATCCAAGAGTTTTGTGTATTTTTACTTACTTGCCAGCTAGACCACCTCCTGGTGGCAAGTTTGGGATATTCTCTGCAGACAAAATGCGCATAACTTGAGCAAGGTCAGGCATTCCTTCTTCACCCGACTTCTCCATAATTTCTAGTTAAAAGAAAGTTCTTAAATTATTAAAAACAAGCAGCATATCCAGAAAACTGTACATTTGATCAAGAAAATATCCAGCACAAACACAATTCAGGACAGACATACTGAAGATATACATTTACAATGTTTCAAAATGTATAGATTTCATTAAAAAAAAAAAAATCAAAAACAGAAAGCTTTTATATGTCAGCATCAGTCTCTTTAATGTTGATTTTGAACCTAACTATAGAGATCACAAAATGACTGCAACGTATTATCTCTAAAGGGGAACAGTAATTGTATTGGTTTTACTATTAGGAACCAACTCCTGGTACGTTTAATAAGGTCATGAATTTATCCCACAGAAACTCAAGATAAAAAAAAGAATAAGATGACTGCTAAACTTCTGCTAATACCCAGGAAGGGTATTAAAAACCTTAAGCCTTTTAATAAAAATTGGTTAGACAGAAAAGTTCTTATCAGAATCCTGTTTTTTGCTACCATGGACTAATCTAGCTTTCCTCTTTTATTATAAATATTACTATTTCATGGTTTACATTAGGAAGAAAAAAAGTCTAGATAATTTTTCACGACTGAAAAAGGCCTGTTTCCACAATCTGAATGATCTCAAATGAATGCCAGGATTTTCTCAAATCTTATGCTTCACCAAAATTCAATTACGATGGAATACATTTGATTACAATGGAATCATGATCTCTTTTATAACTATAGCAACAAGATATATGTAAAATATAAAATATATGAAAAAAATTGTTTTAATGTACCATAGTTTTGTTTTTGAAAAATAAAATGTATAAGTTAGATGCCGTTTTGATTATTTCAATTTAATTTATTTTATTATTTAGTTTCCAAACAGAAAACTACTATTGGACTAATATCCATAACAATTACTCAGAAGTAAATCCTTCTATTCAACAGAGCTTACTTCAACTATCCAGGATTAAAGTTGCTGCTCCAAACAATCTATGATTCTAAATAGAAACTATATGGAATTAATTATTTTCAAATACGCAATCTTTACATTTTTGAGTTCTAGTTTTTGCTTCTATCAGTAGCTTCTAAACAGATATCTTACATCTTCAGGGCTAGGTATTTTGTTTTGCAAATACTATCATGCCTGGATTTTTAATCTACCGAATTTCATTTATCTAAAACAGAAGTGCAGTTTATATAAAAATGCTGCTTCACAATTTACAATCCTTTAGATAATGAGTTTCTTCTCCCAGCAATTTCCACTGACCAAATGAGACCATCAGAACTCTCTCCCCATCTACAAGCCTGCAAATGTTTAGGGTATATATTCAGGAGACCTCTCCTCCAGGGTAGGACAGAGAACTGAAGGACAAGACAAAGTCAAGGTATATTAACATATATGTATAATTCTCATTTATATCTTCATAATTCCTTTCTACCTTCCCAAAGAATATCTTACTTTATTGCCTTTGCACAAACTAGTTTAAACTAATCTAATCTTACTTGTAATTTTGTTAAGATGGCCAGGGATTGGAAGAATATTAAACGGGAAAAATTTGTTTCTTAAGGTTTTTGGGTTTTTTTCTTGTATATATGCTTTGAAGATCTTTTCCAATGCATGTTGTACCGAAAAGGCTTCTACAGACTTTCTAAATGTAATATGACATCCCATTAACAATCCATCTCAACTATATGAACCTTAAAAAGCCTGGAAACAAGGTTAACCGGAAGAAACTTTATAGAAAAATAACTTTTAAGACAAAAGCCAATGTTTTTTAAATCACTCTGTCAGTCTCATCCCCCAGTTTAAAAACCAGGTAAACAAAGAGCTTTATATCATGAAAATATATATATACATATATATACATATATATACATAAAATAAATAAATAAATAAATAAATAAATATAAACTTTAATTAAATGTGGATCGGATAGAGAAATTTCCACAATCAAAATAAATGTGTCCAATATTTTTGCTTGTTCCTGAAAATAAGCATTTAGTTTCAGTGCAAACTAAAGGAATATTTTCTTTGTTCTTTCATCTGGTTAAGTGATTATCCAATTGTACAAAAACTCACAAGTCCTGATATTCAGAAACCGACTTTGCAAACTTACTAATGAAAATATATTTTCAATTATTTGTTTCATAAAAAGGTTTAGATAACTACTCCATCATTTAATTTCTAATGTGCTTTATAGCTGATGTAAAAAGGCAAGATGCTGTTACACTTAATCAAATTTCAGGCTGCATAATTAAGAAAACCACAGACTTTGTCAAAGGGCAGAGTTTGGATATTTATTAGAATCAGGAGAAATGTGAAAATGAAAGAAAGGAGAAAGGGAAAATAAGACTTGTGTTCTTCTGTATTCTCTTCAGTTTTCTTTATATTCTTCTATTCTTGAAATAAATATTCCTTCAATATTCTAACTCTCATTTCTTGTCAAGTATAAGTCACTTAAAGTTGTTACAGTTCATCCAACGTACAGGACATTGAATGACTTGGGCAATTCCTGTGGGGAAAAAAATCAAAAGCAGCACACATAGTTTGAAAAAAAGATGGGTAACTTATTTTGTTGAATACTTGGTTTAACTTTGTTAATGAAATTGCATATAGCACTTGGCCTTTTTATTAGTTACCGCGTATAATTCTGTGTATATTTTGGAACACCCTATCTCTTAAAATTATTAGTTTATTCCAAGATTTTTTTAAAAAATCCAAAGGGTCAAATGATAGTTACTGAAATACCTAGGCAATCTTTTTAAATTAACATTACAGGCTCTGTTAAATTCCTGAGACAAAAAATGCTGATTCTAAACACAGCATTGGCAACATTTAAATCTTGTGAAATTTTTAAACAGTTCATTGTTCTGAGCCCAAATGGAATAGATCCATCTAAACTGGCACTGGGGGATGGGGTGTCATGAAAGTGGTTTCTCTAGGAACATTCACTAGAATAGTATGCAAATTCACAGGTTCCAGCTCCCCAAATGCCTGTAGTGTCTCCAGAGTCTCTCTAAAGTTGTTGTATCTGCAATGCTTAATGTAACAGAAAGATATTTATTAAATAATGTTATTATAATTAAAGTCAATAAAATTTCATTTAAATTAAAGTAAATTTAACTTATAATGGCCAGAACTCCATTTTGAAGAGCAATCTTTAATATGCCAGTCAAAGACCAACTTTAGGCCTATGACGATCTAATAAACTCCAACATTACGTTCAATTACTTAGTACTCAGAGGATCTACTTGTGAGTTGTGCTCTATAATATGCCCCTTGCATGGATTTTAAAGAACTACAGACTACAAAAAACTCAAATGCCATGAGCAGAATAGAAGAACAGGAGTTTATCCTTGGCAATACCCTTCAAATAATAAATCTCGTCTTAAATAGATTAATATCAGAAACAATAGTTCCACACTGCCACTAAACTGGGGGGTGGGGGGTGGGAATCGGCCTCCAGGATTGCTAGATAAATGTATGCTTCTTTATTATAATGGTTTAAATGCATAGGACTTTCATGCCAATAATCTTGAGCATGTTACGGAGGTTTCAATTTCTTAATATACAAGATACAGAAAATGATAATTACAGAAAGTGAAATCTCACTTAGTTCTGTTTATCTTTTTTTTCACTAAGTTAATGAACGGAAATATATGAGTAATATAACCAGCTCCACTGTCAAATTTAGCCACTTAGTGTACCATGTCACTTAAATCAAGCCTACAGTTGTTTTATAATAATAATGACTTCAATAAATCTGCTAAGTAAAGAATTTATAGTGAAAACAGGCAGCTGATATACATGGTATATATTAAATGGATCACTATGGAGTTTCATTCTTTCCAAAGTTGAGAATACCTGAAAATATATTGATTTAGTATGGAAATCTACAGCTATAATAAAATAAGTGATATTTTTATGCTGTTTGTAAATAGTTTTCCAATACCAAAACTGATCTGAACAACAGATTATTTACTTAGAAGCTCTGTATGCAAGTAATATTAGGAAAATGACCCATCTCACGGGGACAGAAAAGTTGCATGAATAAGGTCATTTCAGCAAATGCATTTTTCTCGTTTATTTATATTTATTTTAATCAATTTGTATGCCCGTCCAACTTGCAGTCACAAATCTGAGTGGCTAAAACTAAATTAAAAACAAATACTGTAAATGTTAACAAAAGAAGAAAAAACAAAAACACATCAACAGTCAACCGGAATGACTCTATTAACCTTTACTGAATTGAATTGGCTCATCTAAAACCCAAAACAGCAGGCAAGGGGCCAATCTGATTTGGGGGCAAAAGGTTTCACAACAGAAGAACTGCCTCTACACTTCCACCCTCTTAGTTTCACCTGCGATGGGAATTTAAAGTAACATTTTCCTCGTGATCAAACAGAAATACATTGCTTCTATTTGAAGGGCTTTACAGATAAAGTTCTATTAGACATAGAAACCTAATGGAAGCCAATGAAATGTCTATAAGACTCGTTATTCTTTTATAATAGTTCTCACCTACTCAGAGATAAGTCAGTTACATTCTGTACCAATGATAGCTTCCAAATGGTTTTCAAAACACATCCAAGTTGAGTACATAGTCTACCTTAAAGTACATTAAGAGAATGAGTTACCATTCATTCCCTCTTCAAAAGGGGTTGCCACAATGCAATCGGAATGGGACAAGTTGCCGCAGCCAAGTCACCATGGCTGATTTGCCCCAGCCAACTTGCCATGGGACAACTTGCCACAGGACAACTCAATGAGGGATAAATCAAGAGAGGGACAAGTAGAATTGCAGGTCATCCTAGCCTTGAAGACTTCTAACTTGAGAAGGTTCAAAACTAAAGCAAGACAAGACCTGCTACAATTCACTTGTCCCTCTCTTGAATTATCCAACTTTGAATTGTCCCATTTGAATTGTGAGTCACCGGGGCAAGTCATCCGAGGTGAGTCAACCGCAGCATGTTGTCCTAGACCCTGATGCAATTGCTAGAGATGGGCAACAGCTTCCATCTGCATAAGTTGTGAGTTCAGGAGGATTCCCAACCTCTAACCTACTCTATTAGTGGAAATAAGAACCAGTCCGCAGTCAATGTAGGAGCCAGAACTGCAGAAGGAAATCACAGAAACATGAGTATGTTATCTATCCAAGTCTGATTTAATGGAACCTGAATTGATTTGGTGGACAATTTTAAACAATAACTAATTTAGTTTAACAGATAGGATTTACTCAATTTACTGCATTTTAATTCATCAAAACCAAGATTACATGTAGTACATTATGGCACTCAAACCCACCAGACCACTATTCCAAGTATTCAAGCTATAATTTAGAGAGACTTGCATGTGTGTGCACGTGCGGTTGCCTGTATGCACACACACACAATGCTGTAAAGTGGCAAAATGACCCTTCACGTGTTTTATGGTGGGAAGGCAAAGTACAATAAACAAACTTATAATAAATAGTATAATAAAGTTCAGGTAGTTTTCACTTAACCACAATCGGGACCAGCAATTATATGGCTAAGTGATGCAGTTGTTAAATGAAATAGGTATGCCAGACTAACATCAGTTTTGCTGTGTTTTAAGTCATCCACAATGGTTAAGCAAAACATCATATGATCATGATCTGCAATTTCACTTGCTTCTTTATTGACTTTGCTTGTCCAAAGCCAACTGTGAAGCTTGCAAATGATGATCATGTGACTCCAGGATACGGCAATTGTCTTAAATACACACTAGCTGCAAAGCACTTGAATGTGATCATGTGATTTTGAGAATGCTGTAATGGTCAAAGGCCAGTTATAAAGTTACTTTTTCAACACTGTGTTATGGTTGCTAAACAGAGAAGTTGTTAATGGAGAATTATGCATATTGTCATCAAATGAACTTGCAACTATCACATGAATATAATCTAGCATCCAGCCTATGATTACAACATTGTAGCATCCCATAGTCATGTGGTTATCATTTGCAGATTTCTTTGCCAGTTTCCTACAAGCAAAGTCAATGGGAAAGCCTGCAGGACGTCACAAATAGCAACCATGCAATGTCCTTGCTTAATGACTCATGGTAATTTGCTTAACGATGGCAACAAGGAACTGCCAGAACTGCCACGACTAAGGAACATGGTCATGAGATGTTATACTTTATGAACACATTGCTTAGTGATGGAAATTCTGGTCCCAATTGCCATTGTTAACTGAGGACTATCTGTATATGCTTGAATATGAGAATTAAAAAGCAGTCTGGGAGTTAAGAATAGAGAATTTTTGAGAAGATTATTCAAAAACATTCAAATTAGGTTCCTCTAATATAAATGCCTTGTTTTCCCGAAAATAAGACCCTGTCTTATATTTTTTTAAACCCTGAAATAAGCGCTTGGTATTATTGCCATGCACTCAAAAGCCTGATAGGGCTTATTATCAGGGGACGTCTTATTTTGGGGGAAACGGGGTATGATTTTTAATTATATCCAAAGCTGAGCAGCAGTTAATTATTCCTTTCCACAGCATTCCTCATTTTAAATTAAAACTATTACAAGTTAGATTGCTAATGTAAGATACATATAAGAAATAGAGTTATGATTAAGTGAAATTTATGGACACTTAAACAGGCACATTGTCTCCCTAATACGGTACATGTGAAAGATCAATTCATATGGAGAACAGTATTTATGGCAGACTCCCCCTTCATGTCCTCAAGTATACTGTACTATAGCACTCACCATCTCCAACTAGTATTGCCAGTGGTAGATGGTTGTAGTCCAACACTCCTTAGGACACGGTTAAATAAGAGCTTGTTTTAGTCTCAAAAAGCCCATACTATGGGGAAGATCAAAGAGAGAACTCTGTAGCCATTAATCTTCTTGCCCATGAAAGAAGAAATATTACACTGGGAACTAGTCAAGTGAGATGAAGGTAACACAAAAAGAACTGAGAAGATAACAAGCTTCCCCTAATCTAAAAAAAAGTGAGACGGCATAAGACAGAAAAATAGAAGAGAATCAGGGTGGATAAAAATCGATGATTTTTTTTTAAAAATAATTTTTAAAATTTAAATCAATTGTTTTGATTTTTATTAAATTCATTTTCATAAAATACTTTTGGAGTAAAAATTTATCTAAAGATAGTTTTCTATTTAAGATACATTGATAATTTAGTTTATTCAGCATGAAATGGAGCTTAGTTATGTAGCATGAGGCTGTATATTCTGCAATATTGGGAATGTCGGACAGAGATGGCAGTTGCTCTTTAAAAATTATTACTGTATTTAAATCGAGTTGATTTAAATCAAGTCTTTTTACTAGTGATTTAAATCAAATCCACCCTGCTTGAAATAAACCTCTGGCTTTAGATTGACTTTTCCATATCCCAAATTCTTTCTTGTTCCCTTCAGTCTGGCTCCTGGCTCAGCCCTACCTCCAGTTTTTATTCCCAGGACCTGGTTTACTCCTTATCCTTAACCCTTGCTTTAACCCTTGCCTCTTACTTCCCCTGCTGCTAGGTCCTTCATCACATCACATTGCCATATCGCAATCCTGGGACACATGAAGATAGAGATCAGCTCATGAATGTTCATAAACACTCCTCCTCAAATGGACGTCTGGCAGGTAAGATGGACAATAAAATGCCAAGATCTCTAGCCCAGGTGGCTTTTTCCAAATGTGTTGCTTTCATTCCAGAGTGTTGAATCTAACTTTAGGCAGCCTGTGAAAAATCCCCAATCCAGATGTGAGGGAACCTTCCCTTCCTGTCTTTCTCTCTTCCTTATTCTGGACCACTCACATATGACCTAGCTCAGGGGTCTGCAACTTTAAACACTCAAAGAGCCATTTGGACCCACTTCCCACAGAAAAGAAAAAAACCAGGAGCCACAAAAACTGGGTGGGTGTGGCCAACTCAATGTCACTCACTCCCACCCAGTCACATGACCCCTCCTAGCCACGTCTACCCAGCTGGTCATTAAGGCAGACAACTGGTTGTTAAAAAACACCGGGAGCCACAAAATCCTTTGATCCGCCCTCTCATTCCCTCTGTATCTCTCTGTGTATCTCTCTCCCCACCTCTCTCTCCCTCTCTCCCCTCTCTCTCTCTCTCTGTGTACCTCCCTCTCATCCCCCACCATTGCCTTTACCTTCTCAGGCTAGGCAAGGAGTGACTGGGAGGGGAGGGCGAGGGGCAGGGCCAGTCAGTGACAGGGAGCCACAGCAGAGGGCCCAAAGAGCCGCATGTGGCTCCGGAGCCGCAGGTTGCAGACCCCTGAACTAGAGAATATAAACACAGTTGCTGTGAATCCCATAATATTTTCTCAGATTTATTTGATTTATTTTATGACTGCTATTATTCAACCACAATAGCTAATTTCTCCCAAGGAAGATACACAAACCCACTAGTCACACCAGTATCACATGTTCCCTCCATTTTTCCAATTAGCACGAAATTAAAAGAGCATTGCTACCGGGTTTAGGTCCTATGATAACAAAGCCAACCTAGTGTATCCAGTTTTATGGTATTCTGATCCCTGAATAAAACTGCAATTTTAACTGTATAAAATTTCCCCTCCGAGCAACTCGTCGCCACACTGATACCTTTGTTTTAAGGTTGAAAAGAAAAAAACATCCCACACTGAACAGTCAAATGATTTTTCTGTTAAGGAGAAGGAAAAGCAGTTCTGTTTTAATGGAGTTCCAGTTCTTTGCAAAAAGTGTCAGTCATGCTGTTTTGTCAGCAAAAGGGAGAGAAGGAGAGCGGGCATGTGTGTGCATACAAGCACTTACGCTTGCACTTGGGGAGTAATTGTACGATACTTCAGGGAGCAATATGTGAATCTGAAATGTGCTGAAATCTGAAACATTTAGCCTACTGCAGTGCTCAAAAGATCAAGAAGAAAGGATAAGCATGTATCCCATTCAGCCAATATCCAGAATTCAGTATGGTGGCTGACTCGTTATGGTGAACGAACATCACATACCATTTATATCAACCCTGAATTTTTCATCTCCCACATATGGGCAAAAACAATCGCTATAGAATCTACTGACAGGAAACAGAGTATTAACAACCTCGGAAATGCTGCCTTAGGGAGGTGTGAATCCTAAAAAGCCTTCTTCATTTCACTGCCCACTTTGGCAGGCAGTTTTCAGGTCCAGCACTTTTTCAAGATATTTTTTCAAGTGTGTGTTTTTTTAATGTTAAACCATAAGAAGGAAAGTTGTACTTCCCCTTAACACGCAAGACAGCTGAGTGATTTCTTGCAGCATTTAAAAAAAAAAAAACTTTGTGAAAGCAAGGCTTGCTAAAATACAGCTCTGAGCTGTGACTGAAGATCTTTCCGTTTTGCTTCTCTGGTGCTTGTGAAAATGGTCTTTAACAATCCCTCAGTTTCTCTGCAGATATTTAGAGGTGGGACAGAGGACCAAGGAACTAGCTGAGGTTCCTTTGAAGTAAAAACCTAACGTCTGGCCCCAAAGAAAATCCAAACAGAATTATTATCCTTACTTTCCACTTCATAGAAACACCAAAATAATATCAGCTCTCAGCTTATATCAATACCATTGATATAATCACAATGTATGTACTATGTACTATGATTACTGATATTTTTGATGTAAAATAAGATGTAAGAAAATAGTATTATTACTAATATGATATTATAAGATAAGTTGAAAGATAAGTTGGGTGTTTAGAAATGGTTGAAAAAGAAAACAAAAGAGGTATTAATATATCAAAATGGAGAGGAAGTAACAAGGCTTAAAATCAAGAGGCCTAAGAAACCAATTAGCCTGTAAAATTAGCCATAGCAAAGAATTTGGAATAAAAAATTGAAAAAATTGAGACCCAGGGGACAAAAGGTTTTAGAAGGAGGCAGCATTGGATAAATAACATATACCTAAAGTCAAAATATAATAGAATTGATAGGTGAAGAAAGATTTAAGGTTGTGATTAGGTAGAGCAAATTTAGAGAAGTTGTGTTTTTTTAGTCTGTCACTTAATAGAATTAAAATTCGCCACTTAGGGACGGTTT
>JANHGD010005491.1:176614-200563 GCA_027560375.1 Imantodes cenchoa | reverse complement strand
ATTTCTTGTTCTAGATGAAGTTGCACCAGTGGCGGGTTGCCATCCAGAGGGTCCACGCTGCCATCCGGGTAGCGCCGCTAAGATGAGGCAACGTCTCCGGAGCCGCTGGCACCAGGCTGCTGCCGACGGTCACCATTTTTTTAAAAAAAATCTGGCTTCTGCACATACACAGAAGCCGAAATCTCACGCGAGTACACTTGCCCGAATGAGATTTCAGCTCATTTTTGCTTCTGCGCATGCGCGGAAGCAAAACAAATCGCCGAAATCTTTTCCCAGCACTCTGAGAAGGAGCGTATCAGGTAAGACCAACGCCCCTTCTCCATTGTGCTGGGCAGAGAATTCAAGTTAAGGGACATACCAAAGCCGGCAGCCCTAAGAGTGGGTAACGGTCCGGTCCTGATTCCCCCAGTCCATATGCATCTTCTGGAGCACCCGCCTGCCGAAGGCCGCCTCTGCCGAGGCGAAGGTGTCCAGCTTGTAGTGCCTTATGAATGGAGATGGGGAGGATCATGTTGCTGCCCTACATATTTTCTCGATAGAGGCTTGTGTATTCCATGTGGCCATTGTGGCTGCGCTTCTGGTCAAATGTGTGGTCACTCTCTTGGGTGTCGGTAGGGCTTGGCCACTCGTAAGCCTTGGTGATGCATGCCCTTAGCCAACTTCTTTTTGAGAATGCTTGCTGATTTGGAAGAGTAGTAGTAGCTTTACTTTCATGCCACCAGAAAATTACATTACAAATAAAAAATCTTAACTGCTACATCTTTAATTTTACATTTAGACAATATACCAAAGATTACAGATGTATATCTATATGTATTTGAAGTTTTAAGGTACAATGCTCACTTTCAACCAAGAAACACTTTGGATACTGCTAAATTATACTTCTGACCACTGAGCTTCTATCTGATACAAGGTTTCTAGTTAAATTACTTTTTCACTGCATTTGTACTGCTAATTTAATCAACAAGGTCTACACAAATTTAAAAACAGCACAAAATACTTACTTTAACAAGTTAATATCTACTAAAAAAAGGGTTGAGCTATTATCCAATATTGTTTGTAATACTAACTGGTTTCCAATTCCAGCATCTCTCTAAATACAGTATAAATATGAAACTGTAACTCTATTAATAGCATGATTTATTAATATTTTGCCTGGAAATGAATGCAATATTCTCTTCAAGAACATGTTTCAGAAACAAATGTAACAGCAAATAAGTTATATTCCTTAGTTTAAGTTGTCTATATACGTTCTAACACCACCAGGAATCTTCCAATTAAGTAAAAAAAACAATACCATAAAAAAGGTATAATTCTGTAATAGCATCATTAATTCCTTTCATAAGGGAAAAAAAGCTTTGTGCCATACTACTGAAAATAACACATGAAGATAACATGCATTATTTTCTTCTCAATGAGTTTGGAAAATAAGCTCCACAAGCTAATAAAACAGAGTTTACAATACCATTAACTCTGACAATGCCAAGGATACGGCAAGGGAAACACTGGAACATTAGAAAATTTAAAGAAAACACTTTAAAAAGTAGAGCAAATCTTCAAACGTATCGTAATAATTTTAAAATAAAAGGTAAATAACTGGTTCAACAGAAGCAGTTTGATTCCTTAAACATCTTCTATTCTTTCAACACTTGCCTTAGAATGTGAAAAGGGTTACTTAATGATATGTGAAGTATGTGATTATGAATTACTATGCTATCGACTCTGAAAAATGCAGCATTAAAATATGCTTGATAACTCAGACTATAACTAAAACACATCCTGTCATTAATATTTTTCCATCTTCTCTAAGTCAAAACCTTCATAATAATGATGCATCAAACTGTGCAGCTCACCAGCCAGTATGCAACAACTAGCTTGGTATTTGAAAACCTCATCTTATATTCCCCATCAAGACCACAAATATATGAGATGAAGGATCTGATAATTTTTTTCAACAATTGCATCCTTATTAGCTTATCCCAATCATTTTATACATTCCATCAGTAACTATTTTGTGTGAAAAAACAGATTTTTTTTTTACTTTTTAAGATTACAGCTGTTCTATTTACTCTGTATTGTTCTGTTTATATTTTAAGCAATTGCTGTTTTGCCAGTAATTTATTTTAATGTTATTTTAATATAGTTTTGTTTTCATTCTGAACACAAATAATTTCAAAAGTTTATTATTTTACTTTTCTCATTTTTGAACTGCCCATTTCCTTCAGAGTTCTAGCTCATAAAAGCAGGCAAATATCCTCAGTTGAAGTTAATATATTACTAGCACATCAACTTACCATTTTACCTGCCACCAGTATGCGTTAGCCATTCTTTTTTTTTTTAGAAGATAATCTATAACATTTCAAAATACAGGATGCAGAAAACATAATGATTACTGATACTATGGGGCAGAATATGGTACTGGCTAGGATTTATGGGATTATGTTTTTTGCAAATTCTCTTCAGAGGTTCATCTCAAGTAAACCTATATGGAAAATCATGCTGTCATAATAGTTGCAGGCTAACATTATAAACAAAATCTAAAATATAGTACATTATTCCTAAATTAAAAATTAATTTCAGACTGACGGATTCCTCCAAGTTTCTGTGTACATTCTGATAATTCACACACTGTATCAAGTATTCAGAATTACTTTCATTTTTTTTCAATCACATCACTGTTAGTATTATTCAACTAAATTTTTAGAAGGTTTGACTCTAAAATACTTTAGTCAGCAATATTGTTACCTGTGCTGAAACATATAATAGGAAAACAAACATGTCACATCTAAAAATTCATCTCCAAAAATTAATGCCAATTATTAGTTTGTGTGTGTGCATACAATATGTGTACTAGCTCCTGAATCATCCTATTATGGTACATTAAGGCAAAGGGCCAACTTTGTTATGATCACTAAATGCTGGATTAAAAACCAGGGCACTATGAGTTCCCTTAGGCACAGAAACTAGTTGGGTCATTTTGGGCCATTCATTATACATAATAAAGACAGGATAAAAGTAAAAGTAAAATCTAAGGTTATCCCTATTATCACAGCATTTGTTAAGCAGAAAGGTATAAGCATTATGGGTTTTATCAGTTAGAAAACTATAAATCCAACATCCTTCATCACTGGATGGGAATTGTAATTCAGCAACAATGAAAAAGTATGCATTTCCAGGATACTGGAAAAAAATGGCTGGATTTTATATGGAAAATAAAATCATTGAATTAGACTAAATGTGAAAAGATATCAGCAGATTGTAGCACATGACAAATTTTGCTTGGGAAAGGAAGCTAAGCAGTGTCAAGTTTGATAGTTGGTTCTAAGAGAGCAACAGGAAACACCAAAGCTGTAAACCAGACTGGAAAGTCAGAAAAATTTATTTGATTTATATAGCTGCCCATCTTACGCCTCATAACCTGGGGTAGTAGTGGTTTAAAAATAATAATAAAAAGCATAATACTGTCATAAAATACCTAGTGCCCCAACAAAACAATACAACTTTCACATCCCAAAATAACTTTCTAGACATACACTTCTCCAACACTTGTTAGAAAAGACAGGTCTTCAGGTCCTTTCAGAAGACAAGGAGGTTAGGTCTGCTAGATGTCAGGACAAAGGGTATTCCAAGGGCAAAGGTTGCAATTGGGAAGGCAGGCTGTACTGTAGGGCCTGCTAGATGGCAACATTTAAGGAATGAGACCTGGCATATAGCCACCCCATGAGACCTGATAAGAGAGCGCAGATACCCTCAGGGAAAGGCAGCCCCACAAATAACATAAATTTATGTCATTCAGGGTTTTAAAGGTAATCAACTCCTTGAATGGTGCTCAGAAAAGAATTGGAAACCAGTGCAGCTTAAGCAGCAACATGCAACATGGGCAAACCAGAAGATACCCAGAACTTCATGTACTGCTGCATTCTGGATCAGCTGTAATTTCTGGATGGGTCTTCAAAGGCAGCCCCGTGTAGAGTACATTACAGGAATTCAACCAGGAAGTGACTAGGGGATGAGAAAGGTGTCCTGGTCTAGGAATGGGGCAAAGTGAAACTGAGAGGAACCAAGAGTGGCAAATCCGGCAACTATCCCAAACTGTGCACCAGCTCTGCCTGTGGGAATGCAACCATAGGTGATGATTTCTGAAAGATGATTCCTAAACATAAAGCGGGAACCAAAAACCCATAGCCATTCTGTCATGCTATGCCTGAGTCAAAGCCAGCTCTTCCCCATCCGAATATTTATAGCCTTCAGGCACTGAGACAACTCTGGGACAATGCTGCTTAGGCAGCCAGGAATAGCAAGAGATGTGCAACTGGATATCAGCCGCGTACTGGTGATACTCTATGGTGCCTGATAACCTCTCCTAGCAGCATCATGTTAATTTTAAAAAAGAGGTATAAAAGAGAGAAGCTTGGAGGCACTCCACAACATAGCGGCGGCGCTTGGGCTTGAAACCTCCCACGACCATCGCCATACTGACTTAAATCTGCTATCGAAGAAGCACTGCAAAACAAGTCCCTCTCAATTCCTAGATAGTCCAGAAAGATACCAAGATCAGTGATACTGAATGCTGCTGAGAGATCCAGGAGGACCAAGATGGATGCATTGCTACCATCCCAAGCCCTCCAGGGATAACCCACTAGTACGACCAATGCTATCTCAGTGCCGTAATCTGGCCTGAGCCTTGCCTGAAAAGGTTCTGGTACTTCAGTTAATTTGGTGAGCTGAGCACCCACTACCGTCTTCCCTAAAAGGATAGGTTGGAAATTGGGCAAAAGTTTGGGATTTAACAGAGTTGAATCCAAGACCTCTTAAGAAGTGCATGTACCACTGCCTCCTTCAAGGAAGGTCCCCCTACCCCGACAATGAGGCAATAATCACATGACCCCACTGAATACTATTTCCCAGGGGTCCTTAAGCAACCAGGATAATTCTATCCATTTCCTTAGGAGTAACAAGCTCAGGCTCTTCTATATAGTGCAGTGATGGCGAACCTTTTTTCCCTCGGGTGCCAAAAGCACGTGCGAATGCCCACACCCATAATTCAGTGCTCCCACACAGACATCATGCATACATGCACAACCACCCACCCCGCTCTCCCATTTCCCAACTTCTGGTGGGCCTGGCAGGCCCATTTTTCACCCTCCCCAGGTTCCAGAGGCTTCCTTGGAGCCTGGGGAGGGCAAAAACATCCTCCCTGCCCCCTGGAGGCCCTTCGGAGGCAGAAAATGCCCTCTCAGAACCTCCACGCAAGCCGAAAATCAGCTGGCCTGCACGCACATGTGTGCTGGAGCTAAGCTAGGGCAATGGCTCGTGTGCCGGCAGATATGGCTCCGCATGCCACCTGTGGCACACGTGCCATAGGTTCGCCATCACGGATATAGTGGATCTCAGTTGTGCCACCATCACTTCCATAGGACTTCTCAGCCAGTAGCCAACTCTATGCAAATTTAAGTAACTTTATTTGACAGATGCCAAAAAGATTCTTCACAGCAGCCAAACATGGGCTCTCCCAGTCTCTCCTTACCCAGAAGAGATCTGGTCATCCTAAACAGAATAACCAGCTGATTATCTGAAGACATAAGAGCAGAAAAGTAAACTAACTTCATTGCTCTTATTGCCACAAGGTAAGTCCTAATAAAGGCTATCACCTGTAGCCTTGCTCTTTATCGTTTGCCAGCAAATCTATAAGCGTACCTCCTGTGTTTGATCTCCCACAACTCTTCAATTGCCTATGATGGGCTGACTAAATAGTCCCTATCTCTCTGCACTGGAGGTGAACACAGAGAATTCCAGAACTAAACATTTCCAATATATACTTCAGGTTTAGTAGACACACAGTATTTCTATCATTTATCACATTCTGCAGCTGACATTGTTTGTTATTAGGTTTAACAAAACTTTCTAGTATTTGTCAGCTAACTGTTCACATTTCCTGCTCTTGAGAAAGACGTTTTCTCTGCTATTATATAAATAAGAAACTATTCCCATCAGCAATGAACTAACAAGTCTAACTTAAATAAATTTAAAATTTTGCAAGGTAAGAAACTTCGTTATGCTGAACAATCAGCAAGCTCTTAGACAAACTGCTGCATCAGCATCTACTCTAGATTGCTCTGACTCAGGTGTCCCAGGTGCACCTGCACCACATTCTGTTTTCTGTACCCTTCCTATGCTCTAGACCATTTATGTTTCAAGTTGCCCCAACCATTCTAAGAAAATGATCTAATGGGGGGAAAACTAATATGAAAGTCAACTTCTTACCTTCCACCCGTGATTCCAAATGCTTATCCAAATCTGCATCTCTTTTCATTGCCTCATCTGAGACTTTAGGAGCATTTGAAAAGCAAACTAGAACAATACTCATGTTATCACGACTTCCCTATATTTGGGGAGGAAAAAAACATGACATAATTGAGATGAATTCTTATCCTTTTCACAGCCTTAGATTGCACATTAATTCAATTAAAATCTTTCAAAAATATGTGCAATTCAAATTTAATTAGGTAAACTCCCATCAAATTGTGCTATTGACTAAACAGTTTCTAATAAATAAATAAAAGACGAACTATTTCCATTTCGTCTTTGCATGCCTTCAAAATCTTCTCTGGAGGACAGGATACTTGAGTTAGGCCTGCAGAGTTGAAAGTCCAACCGACTAGATAAAACTGTTCACCCGACTTTTAATTTTTCTTAAATAACTTAGTGGTTAGGAGATTTATCCCACCCATATATCAATTCAGAACATCTCATATAATGCATGCGCACCAGCCAGATGGTCTTTGGGTTTCCGGTGCTCCTGCGCACCCAAAGACCAGCTGGCCGGCGCATTCCAGTTTGGGCACTCGGTGCCGAAAAGGTTCGCCATCACTGATAAAGGATTTTAACCAGAAGAGCAGCTGGTGATGGTGGGTCTGCCCACAAAGGGCTCTGCACGCCACCTCTGGCACACATGCCATAGGTTTGCCATCACGGCTTTATTTGGTTGTACCAGACTCCTCCAGTATCTGTGAACTTTGCACATCCTTAACATGAATCAACAAGCTGAATTAAAAGAAAATGGTTCTGGCTGAATATAGCACTTTCCCAGTGATAAATGTTAAGCAAAGAAAACTGTGTGACTACAATACATGTAATCCTTGACTTACAACTTGTTTAATAATAATTAAAATTTGCGCTGGCTTTGGAAAAAGTGGCTCATGACCCATTTTGAAAGTTATAACAATCCCACCACCCATGAGGTTGCGTGATCATAAATCAGGTGCTTGCAGAGACTTATAGTCATGTGATAGCAGTTTGTGGCCCTCCTAGCTGGTTTCCAACAAGCAAAATTAATTGTGTAAGCTGGATTTGCTTAACGGCCACAATAAATGACCATAAAATCAAGTTTGGCTACATGATTACTTTAATGGCTCCATGGCCTAGCAACAGAAATTCCCTATTGTGGCCATAGGTTAAGGATTACCTGTAGTGACAAACTCCCTGTCAGTTCTCAACTGAAGCTAAATAGCCAATTATTGGGATGATTTAGTGGATTTTCTCACTAGCAGGGATGGATTGGATTACATTTATAGGAGCCCTTATACATTTTATGATTCTTCAAGTCTTAATTTTGTAATATATGAAAGACTGAAATTCATTTAAATAATTTTAGATACTTGAAATATTTGAGTTATTAACATTAGAAAATCAGGTTCTGCTTTAAAAAACATCAAATATAAAACATCTGCACTATGTTCTACTTAAGTAAACAGTTTTAGAAAACTGAAGATTGGATATTATTTGCCTACTATTTGAATATATATAAATTTCTGTATAATTAATTCTGTAAATTTTAAAGCTTTACCCTAAAGGCCATATGTGCGCTTTAAATAGTAAATTTCATTATTATCAAATGTAAACCCTGGAAAAATCAATGGTAATAATACTGGTTTGAGTGGGGAGGGGAAGAGCTTAAAACACTGAGAAGAACAGCACAAGCAATTTCTAAGCATTTTTTTTCTTAAGAAACAATATTGCCTTTGCTTCATGAAAAGAATCTAACTTTGGAGTGTTTTAAATATTCTCTTTCAAGGGTAAACATAAATGTTAACTTAAGAGTAAATATAAACTAGATTGTGAAAAATCTAAAAGTGCTATTTGGGTTGTATAAAGTGCATCGCCAAGCCCAAAAAAATAGCAGGTGAATGCTTAGTAAGACTGCATCACATGAAGGTGGACTCCTCAATACCAAATCTATGCTATTTTTAGAATTAATTTTTCTGCAGTTTTAACAGTAAAAGGAGCATCCAAAATAATATTTAGTCTGAAAAGTTTACGTACCTTGTGTAAACAAGTATCCACTACCCAATTGCACACTTTTTCCAGATCATCCGATACTTCAAGCCTAGATTTAACGAATTCACAGAGCTCCTCGTTGCTCATTACATCCCAGATTCCATCACAAGCCAAGACAATAAATTCATCCTCTTCAGCTCTTACAATTTCATAAACCTCTGGTTCTGGAGAAACAAGTTGTTCTGTAGGACCTTTGCCATCAACACATTTGTAGTCATAGTCCCCCAGAGCACGAGACACTGCTAATGAGCCATTAACACGCTGAATCATGACACTCCCTCCTGCATTCTGAATTCTTTCCTTCTCCCTCGGATTGCAAGGCTTGTGATCTTGTGTTGAAAAACAGACCTGTCCATTCCTATATAGAACAGCACGTGAGTCTCCACAGTTGATAAAATAAATGTGCTCAGGTGAAATCATAACTCCCACTGCTGTCGAGCCACTCCTGTCCATGCCATTTCTGAGGTCTGAAAAATTGCGCATATATTCATCAATTTTCAAAAAGCCAGTTCTGATTCCGCTCTTAACATTTTCTACTGAAGGTTCAAGAGCACAGCCAGGCTGTTCTGTTCCCCTGAAGTCTTCATTGCTAGTGATATGTTCTAATAAGTGGTTTGAGCAGTAATTTGCCACACGAGATCCTGCGTGACCATCATAAACTGCAAAGAAAGACCAGTCCTCCAAACCGTGAGGAATTCCTACAACAGCTGTGTGAGCATCTTCCATTTCAACTCTCCAGCCTTGCATGCTGCTGAGGCCATAACGCAGGCCATTTCCTGCCCCGTGAGCATTATGTTTCTCAGTTTTTGGTTTATCCAAAAATGCGCCCATGTTTCCTAATTTACAAAGGTATCTGCAAAAAAAAATGTGATCCTGAGTAGAGTAAGTATCATAATACAACACAAACCAAGGAAAAGCAAAGTCCAGCTATGCAAAGTCTGTCTTCAAAACAGCCAAATTATTATAATTATTTCAGACTACTTTGGAAATATAAGCTTCTTCTAGAATGCACTCTATCAAGACTTGTATTCAGTCCTTACCCATTCCACTTTAAAGAAGCAAATGTCTTTCAATCAGGCTTTCGTTGTTAGCATTAGTTTTAGTTTTTCAAAACGAATGTAAAATGTTTGTTTTAACTGACTAATGTGTCCTATGGACAAAATAAATAAGCCCAAACTTTGAAATATGTAGTAATTATCTTTTTGTTACTAAATAATAAAAAATGTATAAATCACAAATCCCATCTTACATCTGTATGGCATATCTGTAAATATGTAGTTTTGTAAAACAGTAGTTTTAATATGCATAGTTCTTTTACTTATTCTCCTATTTTAAGTATGAAGTAGCAGATACATGTACATATTTCCCAGCTATAATCAGTAATAGTTGAACAGAACACAAGCATGTGAACCCATGTATAAGAATAAAGATTAAAACAGTACTCGTGGTAATTAATCTAAAATAGTATTTAGTAGCCCAACATCTAGATATAAATTCAGATAATTTTCTATTCATAGCACAACTTTAATTTTTTTTTTTAAAGGGGAGCGGGAGAGGCAACTGTATCTTACAACAACTTAACTATAGGACTCGTCAAAGCATTGGAAACAGGTGCTTTGTAAGTGATGTTAGCATCACAAAGCTATATTCAAAAAATAAAAACAATTGTAACTTTTACAAGGCCTATGCTGCTGCTTCAAAAGCTGTCCCCAATTGCCTCTGGGAAATCTGTGCATGTATTTGGCTGCCTTAATGCTCTGAAGACAACTGCTTCTCTCACATCAATAATTTTACAAAGGTCTTTGTCCTAATTTTGGGGCTGCCAGAGCTGAGAGGTACTCAATAATGATAATCACCTGTGGTGGGGAAGTTGACCCCTGTCCCTTCACTGCCACATTATTAATACAGGAGTTTAATAAAAACGTGGTATGTTGCCAGTTGGGAAGGGAAAACCAAGCGTCTGTAATCTCTATGCCCTCCTACGTGAAGGAGGAGGAGGGGGGAGGAGGAGGAGGGGTGGATTTCCCCACGAGGCTTGAAGGCTTGGGCTTTCCCCCTTTATTAGCTGCCAGCCAGAAATGGGCGTGGCTGAGGTCGTTCCTCGTGCGGCGGCAAGACAATGGCTCCCCCCCCTTTCTCCTGGGCTGAGGAGAAAGGTGGCTTGGTGATCGAGGGAGAACAAATGGCGGCTGGGTGATAGCCGCAGGATGGTCCTGTTACGTAGCTGTGCTATCTCTCCCTCCGGATTTGGTATTATCCACGTGGCCGCAATCTCGCTGGGGAATCTATCTACAGCTTTTTGGTGAAAAAAACCTATTCTGCAGTCGATTCCTGTTCCTGGGGAAGCCCCGGCATGTCTGGGAAAAAACCCTTTCTCTCCCTTTCTGCGAGTGACGCCGCGCCGCCTGGCCCGGAAGCTGATGGCCGCCCGTCCTTTGTTCTCCTGTGCCCACGTGGCTGGGAAGGCGGCATTTTTGAAAATACAACAATGCTGCCTGAGTTTCTAAGAGCCGGAGCTGGTAAAATAAGGATTCTGACGCTGACTCCTTTTCTCTTTTATCTGTTCTCTGTAGGTGAACGGAGGAGCCCCCCCGCCCCGAGGACCTATTGAGTAAGCGACTCTGTTTACAGGTAAAGCAAGCAAACATCTATAATCTAAGCTCAGCTGAGAGAGAAGAGTAGAGAAAAGGCTAATTGTTAAAATCTGTGAAGAAAACAAGAATAAAGGAATGGAAACCAGTGATCAGAATGGGAGCCTCCTACCTGAAGCTTCTAGCTGCTTGACCGAGTCAGATCTGGGTACTAAGGGGTGGATCCCTGGCATTTATACAAAAGATTTGGCTCGGTCAAGGAAGCTGATTGGCAGAGATAACCCATTCTGAAGGCTGTTTTCACCCAGGATGGAGAACAGTACCACATTTTTTTGGAGTATAAGACGCACTCCCTCCCTAAAAGAGGCTGGAACTTTGGATGTGTCTTATACTCTGAATGTAGCTTTTCAAAGCTTTGTTTCAGCCCTAATAAGACGCTAGCAAACGAAGCGATCTTCCATGCTTTGCCTGCTTTTCTCATTGCTGCTCCCTCCGACGTTGTGCTTTAGAAGCTGTTTTTCAGCCCTAACGAGGCGCTAGCGAGTGAAGCAATCTTCCTTGCTTCGCCTACTTTTCTCAATCTCTCTCCGATGATCAGCTGTGCTTTAGAAGCTGTTTTTTTAATCCCCAACAACCAGCGAATAAATGTGCTGAAGCTGACCAGACTAAGGACGCTAGCCAGATAAATACCAGGTAGGCAGATTATTTTCCCATTTTCCTCCCCAAAAACTAAGGTGCGTCTTATACTCCCAAAAATATGGTACATATTTTCCCCCAAAGTCAACATATTTAAAAAGAATTTATAGATTAGACAATATCAGACACCAAAGAATATAGTGAACATCAATCTTTTCAAATCAATAGTATAAATTAGATGGCATCAACAATATTCTATGAATCAATGGTGTTCAGAAATCATAGATCAGTCCCAAATAATTCTCCTCACAACATCAGCTTACTTACATACACTGGGTTACATAATAAATAGCATTGTTCCTGACAAAAAAAGTATCTAAAACTTGGTTAATGTATATGGTGCACAAGAGAATATCGTTTAACTATCAGAGATTACAAACTACTATTATACAGGTAGTCATCCATTTGGTGACCAAAGTTACAACAGCATTCACAACAGTGACTTGTGATCAGTCCTCACTTAAAACTCATCACATTCCCATGGTCACATGGTCAAAATTTGGACAATTGGCAACTGGAATGTATTTACAAGAGGTGCAGACTCTTGAGGTTAGGTGGTTGCTATTTGTGACCTTCCCAGCCAGCTTCAGATGAGTAAAGTCAATGAGAGAAGATGGATTCACTTAACAACCTGTGATTCCTTTACCTGCATTCATCTGATTAACAACCATGGGAAAAAGGATGTAAAAGGGGCGTTGATCTTACCTGATACGCTCCTTCTCAGTGTGCTGAGAGAGAATCCAAGGAATGAGTTAACTCTGAGACTGAGTCTGTCAATCTTCTGTGGTCACGCCTCTCTTGCCTGTGTGCCCAGTTTTGATGATAGCGATTGACTTGACATATTTCTGTACTGATTTGGCAACTCCTCGACTCTGGATCAGACGATCGTTAGGGTGGGATTGGATTCTCTCTCAGCACACCAAGAGGCACATCAAGGAACGTATCAGGTAAGACCAACGCCCCTTCTCCAGTGTGCTGAGGAGAATTCGAGGAATGGGACATACAAAAGCCAGCTTGTCCTAAGGGTGGGCAGCGGTCTGGTCGCAAGTCCCTGAGTCTGTGTGCACCTTCTGGAGAATTTGCTTGCCGAAGGCTGCTTCAGTCGAAACAAAGGCGTCCAGTTTGTAGTGTCTTATAAACGGGAATGGAGATGACCATGTCGCTGCTCTACAGATTTCATCGATGGAAGCCTGTCTCATTCACACAGCCATTGTGGCTGCGCTTCTAGTGGAGTGTGCTGTCACTCGCTGAGGTAATGGAAGAGCATGAACCTCGTATGCCTTGGCTATGGAGGCCCGTATCCACCGGACTATGGTCGATGCTGTAACCTTGTTACCAAGTGTAGAGGGTTGAAAGGATACAAATAGGGACCCCGTCTTTCTAAAAGAGGCTGCTCTCTTAATGTAGATGTGGAGGACCCTCCTAATGTCCAAGGTGTGCCATTTCTTCTCTAAGGTGTAAGCTGGGCCTGGGCAGAAGTCTGGCAAGATTATTTCCTGTGTCCTGTGGAACAAGGAATTAACCTTGGGAAGGAAGGAGGGATCCAACAGCAGAACCACCCTTTTTGAATGAAATACACAGAGGTCCTATCTTATAAAGGGGGCCGCCAGTTCAGATATTCGTCTGGCCGAAGTAATGGCCACAAGGAAGGCTACTTTGCTGGTGAGGAAACATAGGCTGGCTGACTGTAACAGCTTGAAGGGCGCAGAGGAGAGAGCTTGTAGAACCCTGGGCAGGTTCCGGGTAGGATACCTGTGTACCACTGGAGGCTTTAGATTAGTTGCACCTCTGATAAAGTTGTACACAATAGGATGTTGAGTGAGGGACTCTAGATCCCCGTATGATAACACTGAGGACAGTACTGCCACTTGCCTGCGTATCATATTGGGTGACAGGCCCTTGTCCAGCCCTTCCTGAAGGAATTTCAGGATCTGGGCCACTGATACAGAGATGGGATCAATGGGACCTTTGGAGCACCAGCCGCAGAAGGCTTTCCATGTTGAGTCATAAATCCAGTTAGTAGAAGGTCTCCTAGAGGCCTGTATTGTCTGTATTACTTTGCTGGAGAAATTGTCCAGCCTCAAAACTCTCTGCTCAAATGGCAAACGGTCAGTTGGAGCCATTGCGGATCTGGGTGGATTAGGGTTCCCTGAGGGAGATTCTGTTGGGAGAAATCCTCCAAGGTCTGGACACTGACAGATTGACCAGATCGGCAAACCATGGCCTTCTGGGCCAGTGGGGAGCCAGGAGCAGGATCTCTGCTCTCTCCATCAGCACCTTTCTGATTACTCCTGGAATGAGGGAAAGCCGAGGAAAGGTGTATAATAGGCCTCGAGGCCAGGGACTGCGGAGTGCATTGACCCCTTCCGCCCCCGGTGTTGAAAACCTGGTATAAAACCTGGGTAGCTGGCTGTTTAATGGTGTTGCGAACAGAACCAGGATCGGGGAAGCGAACTGGTCCGACAGTTCTCTGAACAGGCTGGGATGCAGGCACCATTCTGAGGGGTCGACTGTGGCTCTGCTGAGCCACTCCGCCTGAACATTCATTGTACCAGAGATGTGCTCCGCTCTGAAGAAAGGAAGATGTCCTTCCTTGTTCGGCCTCTCGCATGAGGGACCTGGAATGGGTGCCCCCTTGGCAGTTGATATGGGCTTTGGTGGCCACACTGTCCATCAGGATGAGTACATGGTGGCCAGAGATCGTGTTCTAGACCCGTCTAAGGGTCAAATGGGCTGCTTTGAGCTCCAGCCAGTTGATATTGTTCCTCAAGTCTTCCCGAGTGCACTGCCCTTGTGCCATCTGATACTGAAAATGAGCACCTGAGCCAAAGAGGCTGGTGTCCATGATGATGGTCAGGCGGCTGGGCTCCTTGAAGGTACATCCCTTGGTTATGGCCCGGGATCTCCAGAACTGGAAGGACTGGAGTACTTCTGGTGGAACCCGGACCTTGGTAGTTGAGTTGCTCCTGCCGGACCTTTGGTAAGGCAGGAGAAACCACTATAAGGTTGTGGCGCGCACGCGTGGCCAGGGGACGATGGAAATGCAGGACACTCCTTGCCCAGGAGTTGCGAGAGGAGGGTCAGGGGCACTGTTCGGTCCATCTGGATCTGATTCACCAGCCCTTATGCTGACCTGGAGCTCTTTAGATAGGGAGACCTCACACAACGTGGTATCTATAACCGCCCCCAGGTATAGTAATCGGTTGGTAGGAGCCAGATGGCTCTTCTCGAAATTGATGGAGAATCCGTGGTCCTGGAGGACGTGGACTATCATTTGCAAATCCTCTATCACCCGAAAGTGGGAGGAGGACTATATCAATATGTCATCCAGATAACACTGGACGTGAAAAGGGATCGCCCTGAGCTGTGCAGACAGTGTCGCCGCTGTTTTGGTGAATGTCCTGGGAACTGAGGACAGGCTGAATGGTAGGACCTTGTATTGATAGTGGCGGCCCGCGTAGCAGAACTTTAGGAACTGCTGTTTGGATGGCAGGATAGGCACGTGAAAGTATGCCTCCATCAGATCTATGGATATTAGGAAATCACCTTCTCGGATGCTCTCCAGTATGGACTGGAGGAATTGCATCTTGAACCTCCTGTAAACCAGATGGTTGTTTAATCTTTTCAGGTCCAGAATTGCTCTACACACACACACACACACACACACACACACACACACACACACAACCTTTGGAACTACAAATAAGATGGCATACAATCCCTGCCCCTGCTGGTCCTTTGGGATCGGTTGGATAGCTCGAATGTCCAATAGGTGTTGGACTGTAGTCTCCATGAGGCCTCTTCTGCTGTTTTTTGAGATGGGGCAACGGATGAAGAATCTTGGGGGCATGGAGAGAAATTCAAGGGTGAGATCTAGTCTCACTGTGTTCAGGACCCACGTATCTGTCATGGTTCCCTCCCATTGATCCGCGAATAGGCTTAGGCGGCCACCAATGGGAGGGTTGGATTTGAAGTCATCTGGAACAGCGAAAGGGACGACTTCCTGAGCCATGAAATGGCCATTTGGCCTGGAACTGTTGCCTGTTCCTATCTCTATATCTGGTTGTGTCTGGTTGGTGATCTTGCCTTGGGAAGTATGCTCTCTGTGGGTGAGAGGAGTCAAATCCGGTATCTGTTGGCCTAAATGAAGACCTACAAAAATAAGGTGAGGGATGGTGGTCAGCTCGCCTCTAGAGAGGGCAGGACCTTTCTCCTGTCCTTGGTCTCCACAAGAATGGGCTTCAATGCCTGCTTGAATAGCTTGCCAACCTGGAAGGGGGCAGAGGCTAGTTTCCATTTGTACCTCATGTACACCTACCAGTGGCAAAGCCACAGCAGGCGGTGAGCTGTAACCGATGAGGCAATGGCCCTGGAAGCGCATTTGGCAGCATTTAGGATGGCATCAGCTGAGAATTCTGTTGCCACTATCAGTTTATTTATGTCCTGGTGGAGGCGGATGTCATCAGGCGGGACTCTCGCTTGCACTGGCAGAGCCAGAGCAAGGAGGTTCTATTAAAAAAGGAGGTAGCCGTTGCCATCTTACCTGCTCAGGCAGCCATCTGGTGGGCCATGCGAAGCATCAGCTCTGCCTTCCCATCCTCTGTCCTCAGGGCATCCTCTGTGTCATTGGACATGACAGTGGAGGATGCCAAGGCCACCACAGGGCGGTCTATTGTTGATGTTTGTAACACCTCTGTGATGTCCAGGGTGTTGTGGCCCATCCACATCCCGCACAGCTGATCATGGATCCTAAGGATCGAGAGGCGGTTGTGGCGCAGTATCATCGGCCTGTGCACCTGGCACCTGAGTCCAATAGTGAGGAGGTCAGAGAGGATTTGGTGTCAGAGGCTGAAAGCCAACCAGGGCCTCTGCACTTCCTGAGGTACACATGAGTGACTCAGGAGAAGAGGAGGAGCCTATTTTGATGCTAGGGCACGCAAGACTGTTAGAAGGCAGGAGTGGCCATGCAAGAGGAGGTCTCTTCGTGAATAGAGCTGCAGGCTAATTGGCCATGCCCTTAGACTATTTAAGGCTTAGCCACATCACGATTCAATGTGGAAGTCAACGTCGTTTCGTTCTAGACTTCTTGTTCAGCTTATGATTTTAAAATTGGCTTTTCTGCTTTTGCTAATGACCTCCGGGCTTTCTGTCAATCTTTCGTAAGTTTCAGGGAAGGAGATTTGCTTGGACTCTGGCCAGTTGATAAACATTAATTAGCAGCTGGCTCACCGAAAAGACTTGTGTATGATTTCCTGAACTTTTTAAAAGACCCAATTGCTAAGAAACTATTAGAAGTAAATGATTACCGGTAGTGTTTAAATTAATTTGTGTATGCATATTCTTGGTGGGCTCACTGCTGGGACAGAACACAGGGCCACATTATAAAAAATTTTGTCGCTCCCACTCAGAGGTGGCTATGCCCCTAGTTGGGCCCATTGCCACTGGACTACATCCAGGAATAATTTGCGAGGGAATTTCTTAATTCTGTATGGCTTGCTCTGCTTGTCAGTTCTCTGAAGGAGCAATCTTTCAAACATCTATCTGAGCCAAGACGGAGTCAAAACTGGGCACTCAGGAAAGTGAAGCGTGACCACAGAAGATTGACAGACTCAGTCTCAGAGCAGAAAGGCAGAGAGTTAACCCATTCCTTGGATTCTCCTCAGCACACTGGAGAATTGGACGTGATTCACTTAGCTGCCTTGCTTACCAACAGAAATTCTGAACCCAATTGTAGTTGTAAGTTAAGTATTATTTGTATTTTTGTAAAAATGAAGCTAATGGACTTCAATTAAGAATGATGCTGAAACCTAAAACTCATAAATACTGCAGAGAGTAAGAAAACAGAACATCTTTGGCACATGCCTGTTACAAACATAGTCTATTAATACATTAAGTTCCAATAGCTAGTTAGAGATCAGTTATGTATTCCATTACATCTAATTATCTATGAAGAAATATTTACCTGTTAACTGTACTTCTGCCAATTTTTTTTCAGTTCTAAAAACTTATGGTTTACATTCCTTCAGCCAACAAGAACAGATTAAACTTTAAAACCTTCAAATCATGCGGGGTGCAATACTTCCTGTAACTTGGAATTTCCTAGAAGAAGAGATAACATTAATTAGAACATCATATCGCAGAATGAATTTGCAGTTTAGGAATGCATTAAATATTTCATTTTGCTATCTTTATTATAGTTTCAGATGCATACAATGTTAAGATTTCTTTGTCTTTATTTACATTACATCAAAACTTTCAAATAAATTTGAACAGGTACCCTGTCACTGAAAAAACAGACTACTCATTGTACAGCTTTCTTCTAGGATAGACTAAAATATCCTTAAATCAATTCAATGAACTAAATGACTATCTAAGTCAAAATATATCACTAGCTTTAAAATATTTAGGACAGTAGCTTTAGAAGATTTGCAAATAATAAATAACCCAAATGTATGCTCCATTATGGCAAATTACCGAATTCAAAGGGAAAATTTTCTATAATTAGACATTGTATTAATCAGAATAAATATTATGTCTGAAAGAAAAAAAGACCCTCTATTTTTTCTCCAACCATTTCAAAGCCGATGTAGGAAAACCTGGAAGAGATTGGAATTACTTCCTCTCCCTTCCAATGAGAAAAGGTATTTAATAACATAAATATTAACTTATACAACCTGTGTAAACTAAAACAGGTGAATAACCCATTAGGCTACAGGATTGAGCTGCAAAAATCCAGATGATAAATAAGAATTTTGATACTTGTTTACTGCCATGTAGTATTCATCCTGATTTAAGCAACAGATATACTCTAATCTCTATAGACTGCTGATAAATTTTGGCTATATGAAGATATGCTACTAAAGTGACACAGAATAAAAAAACAAGATCAGCAAACTGTGCAAAAATATTTTCCTATATATTGCTGCTTTCTGAGACACGGATTGTCCCTCCCTTTTCTGCTTACTGCCACTGCTATCCACTGCAACTGCTTTTTACCCTAGACTTAATGCTACGAATTTGCCAGTTAATTTCTGTAAAAGCATGACTAAGACTTCATCTACCCCTCAACACTGCTATTAAGAAAAAACAGATTTCCTCTTTCCTTTAATTTCATTTTCTACATTAATATCCCTTCCCTCTTATTCCAATCTTCTGGCCTCTGAATAACAGGATTTATCAGCACACTGGAAAAAAACTTGGCATGGCAGAAATTAAATGCATATGATGCTGAATGGAACAAAGTAATAGATCTATGGGTTTTGCTGGAACAGGGGATATACACTTTAATATGTATGTAAAAGATAAAAAGTTAATATATTAAACAAAGGAAGAGAATTATTTTATATCTCCATCTCAATTTCTTTATCTACCATCTACCATCCATCCATCCATCCATCTATACTGTATTGTCTATATGTAATTAATCTAACTCAAATTTATTTAAAGATTTAATTTAAATTCCTCTATTTTTATAGGAGATCCAAGCTACTACGTGAAGGCAAAGTACAATTCTTGACATTGAAAATATAGTGCTTTCTAATGTGTAAAAAAAGTTTCAGAATATTTTCATAAACTGCATGGTCTACAAATATACATTCAATCTGAATTCGTGCAAGTTCCTGTATTTTCTGCAAAATGCATTATACATCAAACAATGCCTTTTTATAGAGCACAATGCATAAATTTCTTCTTCTGTTTTTCACCCAATCTATAAAATTTAAAAGAAATTTAAAATTACAAAAATAGTAAACACATATTCAGCACAGTATGAAGTCTAATTTTGACACAACATAAAACAAAACGGAAATTCCAGTTCGTCTAAAAATAAATCTCAGAATCAGTCTGTTGGAAGGGATCATTTTAGCTATTACATCTAACTCCCTACTGACTGCAGGAATCCAAATTAAAGCATCCATGATAAATAGCTGTCTAGTCTCGCACAAGTGGACAAGAGTCCAACATCTCTCTAGGTAATTGTGTCCACTGTCAAACTCTTTTCACAGTTAGGAAGTCTTTTTCAACCTAAGATTTCATCATGATCTGCCAGTCTGTAACTTAAATCTATTCTATGTCCTGCCATGTGGAATAGCAAAAAATAGACCCTGACATTTTTTACTGCAACAGCCTTTTAGCTATTTGAAGTGTGAAGTTCATATCTTCTATCATTTTCTCAAGTCTAAACTTTTCCAAGTTCTTCAAATCTCAGATCACATGACTTTTTCAACAATGCCAAGCTGTCCTATTATCTGTACTTTTGGAGTCCTGTGTGTTTATGAAATTTCATTTTGTTATTTCCAAACCATTCTTTCAATCTCTCCAAATCATTTAAAATTTTGTCTTTATAAAGTATTACTTTAGAAGCATTTCTCACTCAAAATGAATAAATCTTTAAATAAGCATTCCATTTTATTATACGCTACCCAATAACTGATTAAATTAAAATTTAATTTAATTAAAAAATAAATATAGAAAGTAGTGAGCTAGTAATGTATCCACTAAATAGTCTTGCTAGCCAATTTATTTAATTAGGGAACAGAATGCATTGGATACTTGTTAAAATGCTTTAAAGCTACTTGAACAGCATTTCCCTAATCTACAGGTTAGTTCTGGATTTATGGACCGATCAATTAACAACCGTGTAAACTTACCATCATAAAACATCACACCGCACCCCTTCTTTTTGTCCTCTTTAGGGTAATGTTTTGAGATGATTGGACTGCAAAACCTCAAGATCTTGGGAGAAGTGGATCATAGTATAAATTCTATGGAAATTCTGTCATCCAGGTCATGGTTGTTCCAAAGATGTTTTCAAAAAGCATCTGGACTTTATTTTTTCCTTGAAGATATTTTACTTCTCATCCAAGAAGCTTCTTCAGTTCAATTCAAAGACAGCCCAGTTGCCTTTTGAAAGCACCTTTGGGACAGTCATAGTATAGCTTTCATTATACTTGTTATTGAGCTTGGACAAAGCAGAGATAGAAATGGTTGAGGGAGATAGATCACAAGATGCCACAAGACTCGTTCTTGCTTGCTCTCCCCTTTAATATCTACATGAGACTATTGAGCAAGGTCTTTATAAAGTATGTAACAATACATGGATAGATGTAATTCTAGATTTAAAAAAGTTAAAGTCAGAGATTCCATGAATACAACTACTACATAGTGCTATAGAATCTCAATTATAGTGCTGCACTAGTACAGTTGTGTAGTAATGACAAGATGGAGTCAGCCATTCTAATATTTAGATCTGGCTCATTACAATTTGAGCAAGAAATGAAATAATACACAACTAAAATTGTAATTTATGGTAATGTGCAAAGACACACAATGGTCTAAACAGAAAAGTGTGTCATTTTCTATTCCCTTAACCAAATCTGAAGGCTAAGGGTGATCATCTTTCTACCTGATCATATCCAAGTTCTAATTTATTCACTGTTGAAAATGCCTGAATGAAGAGAGTTCTCAATTCATTCTCCTCTTTAAGAAGGGAAAGGCAAACTAAGGATTGGTATTCCAGTCTGCAATTCACTCACCAGAAAAGCTTAAGTTTTTCCTAAGCTCTCTGCTTAGTGATGCTTCCAGATTAAACAACTCTCTTTTTATACTTTCTAGGAGCTACTAGAATCCACATCCTAGGTAACCCTGGTAACAGAAGCTAGCCAGCATAATGCCTTATGGCACTGGCCAACTTAAATGTGCAGTAAAATACATGGTAGCTCCTTCTTCCTCAAGCATCTATTCTGGACTTTGACTTGAAAAAGGGGTTGGGAGTAAAAGAAGAGAAGACAGCTTTTCTGGCAAACTCTTTCTTTCTCATTCTACTTCAGTGTGCTTTTGTTAATTATTGCAGTTGCCTATTGATACAAATAAGTAAATGAGACAAATACTGTGTACTGCTGTTCATACGAAGTATTAAAAATTTTGTGATGAGGTGCCTTCATTTCTGACTTTGATAATACACACGTTTCCGCAAACAGAAGACCTTGTCTTATATTTTTTGGAACCCTGAAATAAGCGCTTGGTCTTATTGCCATGTACTCAACCGCTGGAAACTGAGAGAGTGATTTGACTTGGCCACAAGATAAAACAGAGAGAAAGTTGTGACCTGTCTACAAAGTATATTCAGGGAGAGACCCTTGGCCAACCCCCTTTGTAGAAATTTCAGGACCTTCGGTAAAGGAATCCTCAAGAGTGATAGACCCTCCAATGCACACCAGGAGCAAAAGGCCTTCCACGTCGCTGAATAAATCCTCTCAGTGGACAGCCTGCGGGACGCCTGGATAGTAAGGATCACATCCGGATCGTACTTCTGCTGCCTTAAAGTGCTCCGCTCAACCGTCAGGCTGTCAGTTGCTACCATCAGGGGTCCGGGTGGACCAACGACCCCTGGCTGAACAACGATCATGGTGAATACCCTGGGTGCAGATGATAGCCCGAAGGGTAGGGCCCAATATTGGAAGTGCCTACCTGCATAACAAAACCGAAGATATTTCCCATGTTGATGGGAAATCAGAATGTGCAGGTAGGCTTCCGTCAGATCTAGAGAGGCTATGAAGTCGCCCTGCCGGATACAAGCCAGGATCGAAAGGAGGGAATGCATCTTGAACTTTCGATACTTTACTCAGACGCTTTAAGTCTAGAATCACCCTCCATCCCCCCGAGGTTTTGGGGAGCCACAAAAGGATAGAATAAAATCCTTGTCTTTGTTGGTCCAGCGGAACCTGCTGGATGGCTCGAATGTCCAGCAGGTGTTGTACGGCCTCATCCATAAGAGCTCTTTTGGAGGGCACTCTGGAAATGGAGCAGCAAACAAAAAAACCTTGGGGGAAGGGAGAGAAACTCTAGAGAGAGACGATCCCCAATGGGAGCTTTGTGTCCCTCACCATTTAGACCGTCTGAAGGGGCTGCCCCCAGAACCACGCCAGAACTGCCACTTAAATTGTCTCCCCCTGCCGGATCCGTCTTGAGGCTGACGTGGCCTAGACTGTACTGACCTGGGGCCCTGGGGAAACTGGAGCCCTGGTCAGCTGGCCAAAAGGGCCATCGGTAGTAGGGAGACTGCCTGGGGATGCCAGTTCTGGAAAGTGATGGGAGAACCTTTTTCCAGTTGCATGATTCAACCAAAATTAGCTCTAGGGATTCCCCAAAAAGATTTTGTCCCCTTATGGGACCAGAGGCCAGGCACCACTTGTATCGGGTGTCCACGGGCCACTGGCAAAGTCAGTGCATGCGTTTGGCCACAGCAGCCGCCATGCCTTGGATTCGAAGCGTGAAACATCCAGGGCGGAATCTGCCAGGAACTAGATGGCTGAGAACACAAGTCCTGCTGGGCTCTCAGGTTTGAGGCAGGAATGTTCCTGTATCTGGCACAGCCAGATAAGAGATGTTCTTGAGAAAGAGAAAGTGGAAGAGGACTTGACCACCCAGGCAGCCACCTGGTGAGCCTTCATCAGGGCCTGTTCTATTCTTCTGTCCCCTGGTTTCAGTAATTCGTCGGATTCGCCTGGCATGGCAGTGGGAGTGTGAAGTGCCAATACCAGAGCATCAACTGATGGAATGGTGAGGAGGTCAGAAAGGTCAGAAGCCACATTAAAGAATTTTCGGTCAAGGGAAGATAAAACAGGGCCCGATCCCAGGGCCGATCACTGCCTCTAAACAGTGTCCAGAAATAGTTGGGGAGTTGGAATGAAATCCATTTCCGGTGTCACCTCTGAGAATAGCGGATCTGAATGAGTGCCTTGAAGGGAGGTCTCTGCTGTAGAGGGGGCATCAAGGCCCACAACAGCTTGCACCTTAAATAGCAGAGACGTAAAAAGGCCAGGTGGAAAAAGACTGGAGAAAGGAGGAAGATCGAGGGACAGGCCCTCCTACTCCTCCAGATAATAGTCTTGGCTGCCAGTGTCTGAGACATTGGACAAGCAATCTGGGCTGTCAAGGCAAGGACTAGGGCCCAGAGGAGCGGCAAACCTGGAGGCCTCAGTAGAGCAACCGGAATTAAGCGGTGCCGGACTGATTGCAGATTCACAGTAAGTCCTTGCGGACTAAAGGCAGCAGAGGGCCCGGGGCCTGAAGCTGCGAGGTGAGAAGTTGCTTGGCATGGGAATCAGCTTGGGCTGGGGCCACCGATGCTGGAGGCTTTCGTGAGGGTAATGCCAATCCCGAAGGACCCCAGAGATCTGAAGCGGGCTTGGGAAGCCCTGGTGCATCAAGTGCCAATGGTCGTGAGCCATCGGCCCTGTGGAGGCAGAGACTTGGTCTCAAGAGGCATGGTCCTTCTCCTGGGCAGAAGAGCCCTTGGAGGATTTCTATTGATATATGAGGTGCA